>NW_010580928.1:439979-454612 GCF_000705375.1 Tinamus guttatus | reverse complement strand
AACCTAACTCTGTAAGCATAAACCAAAACATTTTGTGCCCTATAAATTCAGCTATGCCAAATACTAGAAAATAAATAGTATATGCATTGGAAATGGAAGAGATCCTTTGCTGGAAAATGTGTCTTTTGAAAGATAACGCAAAAAAAATGGCTAAGAATATCTGGCACAATCCTGTCTAAAATGCAGCCACTAGTAAACCTAGAACTGGTAAAAAAAAAAAAAAAATCCCAGTCTAAAATATCAGTAATAGTACATGTAACATTCGATTTGCATTGTACGCCATGCAGGTCATGAAAACCGTAGTTTGGACTATTAACTGGCCTAATGTATAGAATTGTGGTTTTTCTACTATCATACGCTGTGAGACAGCATATGGTAAAATATTCCTATAATCAATATGAGTTTTGCCACAACATACACAAAAATTTCAGGGATAATTTCTACAAAAAGTGAGTAAAACAGGGCAATAAGATGTTCTTTGGACATCTGGGCACAAATGCAGTGGGAGGGAGGCTGACTCAACCTGCTTGCAGCCAGCAGCATAGGGATCACTCTGCACTCGTGTTCGGCAGGAAACTCAGATAACGGGGCCAAGCACGGCGGCAGTGGTTCCTCCTTCGGCAGGACTTTCTCAAGGGATTGGGAAAGAAATAGAGCCTGAAACTCAACTATATTCATTTTCTAAAGGATTTTCAAATGCCAAGCAGGTTAAAAAATGAACAAGCAGAAGTCCATAAGCCCCTGCCTATGAGCTGAAGGAGGGGGAAAGGCAACAGAGATCTATCGTGGCAAATACCAGACTGAATTCCCTCTGGCTCCACTTCTAAGACTAAGCCCAATATGAACAGATGGAGAGAAGCCACTTCTCGCCTAGAACAGATCTGCGAGCCACAGAAGGAGAACAGGAAGGATATCTTCCCAATACGGAAGAAAGCTTATCCTCTTGAGGAGATAGGGGTTTGATGTTCTAACAAGTCTTTTATCAGCACTTACTGCTAATACCAAACACTTTCACGCTGTATAAGGAAACAGTGGAGAATTTCTCTCTAAGATGTCAGAGCCTTAGTCATTGTAAGCTAACAAACATCATGTAAGCAAGTCCAAAATTCAGAGGAAAACTGGAAAATGGGGTCTCAGACTTCCATCCGCTCCGGATTACCACAACCATCCCCTGTTCTGCCACGAACCGCCTCACCGCTGCACAACTCAAACATCTGTCAGCCACACATATCCCGTTCCGCTTAACAGCTTTACTTAGCAACTCGCTTCAAGCCTCCCGCGCGGAGCGTTAGTGCTCTGTCAATTCCCCATTCTCTTCTAACTTGCGAATTTTTAATCTCGCGCCTGCTGGGTTTTTTTTTAATTTTTTTTTTTTTTTGTCTTGGGAGAATGAAAAGGTTTTGTATTTTTTAAGTGTGAATACTTTTATGAGGTCGTTTAAAGACTATGCTAAATTACTTGTATAATTACTGACACAAATGAAGACACATTTAACATGACAAGCTCAGGGGTACCTCTAACAGATAAATTTCTCTTTTATATAACTCTCCTTCTCTCCCACATGGTTTCCCTCAGAGAAATCACTGCCTGAAAGCCCTGTTGCCCTCACATGGAGCAATAGAAGAAGGATCACCTGCAGTTGCGCTGAGCAGCAGCAATCAGAAACCCTCATCTGATCTTCAGTTCTGACAGGCTCCAGATCACTAAGAATTTACCCCATACCACAGAATTAACTATGGATAAAATAATCTACATGGGGGCTGAAATATAAATGGCTGAAACCCTCACTATGCAGTATTTCATTTCCCAAAGTGTTCTTGATGCAGAAAGTTAATCAGCACACTTAAATTGAAAGTATTCATTTTACCTATGGTAGGAACTCGATCTGCAACAAATTAAGTGAAAGATCATCTAGTTTTACTGTAGATCTGGCTATTCCCTCCAAAATGATTTCCCAGATTCTGAATAATCTGTAGAGATTTTTTTCTTATTTTCTATGGTAGAATTCTATCAGGTAAGGAAAAAAAACGTTTCCCCAGTGTCCTCATCTGAAAATCTTTGAAGTTTGCAGGATCTTATTTAGAGTTTTCAAAAGAATTTAATAAATTATAATTAACTCAACTGTCTCACATGATAGACCACTTATATTTTCCCCATTTAATTCCTCAGTGAAATTCCAAATCTTTCCTTTGGTTAAGGCATAATTTCCTGAAAGATGGTGCTGATTTTTCAACTTCAAATATAGATATTCACAGCTGTATTTATTCTATTTTTTAAGTATTGCATAGCTGAAAAGGTAGGTCTAATTTTGAATTAGAATGAGTTCCTTTTCCAGTCTTTCTTATTTATTCTTTCCTAAAGTATCTAGTATTGTTTTTCTCCAAGGATATTTATATAGTTCTTTTCAGTTGTAATCACAGTTTGTAGCTTGGACAGGTTTTGTATCTTCTGCAATTTTTTACTACTACACAAATTGTCAGTTGCTCACTAGCAATTAAATTTTGATCACTAACATATAACAACCTCTTTATTATTTACACATATTCATTTAAAACAACAATTAGCATTTTAAAAATCAGAAAGTCACCCACTATTAAGTCAAATACTGTATAACAGGCATCCCCAAGAGTCCTACAACTTAGCTAAAAATATCAACTAATTTTTTTATCTTTTGGAAATTTACCTTTTACACTGGTTAGTAAAAATTGCTAGAATTATTGTAATTAAGTAGTAATAACATTATTAATAGCGCTAGTTACACAAATACTAGTCATCAGAGAAAACAAACTGATTTTGAAAGAGACTTTGCTTGTTTCTAACAGCAAGGTAAACTCTTTGGAGCTATTTGTTTTGAAAGAAACAATATTTGTGAGTGAACACGTGGAGCAGAGTCATAGGTCCTGCCACTAAAGTTCAGAAGAGCTTTGCCCCACTCCATAATTGAAAGCTATATTGCTGACTGGGGCAATATTGTCTTTGCTTTTAAAGACAAAATGCTGGTGGGGCTCTTCCTCTTCTGCCCACTTTGCTTAAAATGTTCACAGCAAGAATATTTATCTCCACAATGGGAGGCCAGGGATTAGCCACAGACTCCAAGAGGGTGGAGAGATTTAAAGGTCAATTTAATTAACTCATTCTAATCTTTTACACATCTCATGTAAATGTCACTGTTTCTTGAGCAGAACAGATTATATTTTAAAAACTTGATGCATTTGTACTGTGTTGGATATAATAGAAACACTTAATTTAATTAATCTAAAAAGGAAGCCTAATGGCAGTCGTTTTTGAAACAGAGCTTATCTAAAAAAGGAAAAAGGGCAAGAGAAAATTCTCTCGACAAAGTAAGGAGAGGTTTAGAAGAACAGTAATCTTTCCAACTGACTGGCTAAACAGCTTCTCACTGATCTAAACCTTTCACATTTTGTAAAGTCAAGTCAAAGGGGGAATTGCAGTTCCTGGTACTGTGATCTCATTGAAAAGTTGCAGGATGTTAAAATGAACATCGCAAAACATTCTGCTTCTGTTTCAGTGACATAGCCCAAGGAAAAATCAGATCAAATCCCAAGACACCTACAGGGTGCCACTGGGGAAACTCTGCATGAATGAATAGGCCAAAACAAGCACGCAGAGGTGCTCCGTTACAAGGAGAATTATAGTTCAGTGGAAAAGATTGGCAGTGGTTCACGGTTGTTAGCAGAATCCTGCACACATGATCGGGCTGTTCTCTTGTGAGAGTGGTTACGGTGGCAACGCCTGCCCTACGAACAGGTTCTCATGAAGATAAGCGTACAGCTTTCCCCAACTTTATTTATTTATTTATTTTTAAGAGACCAGGAATCATGGATATAAGCAAACAGGTATATAAAGTTATGAAGCATATTGGAAAGAAACAGTATGATACAGCTGCACAGAAAATCTCCAAGAATCTTTGTTGTAATTTGAAAAAAAAAAGTATTTTGGGGAAGATGTTCATGACAGTGTTTGGCCAGAGGTTTCCAGAACTACTGTTACAATGTAAAAGCAGAAGGAACAATCCCAGAGATGTTGGCTTTGTCATAGGTTTATTTTCTATGTCAGCATAGAATGCTATACCATTCTCCTTGAGCATTTTCATGTCTGCAGTATGATAGCACAACAGAAGGTGCTTCATATCAAATAGCTTTTTATATATATGTATATTAGAAGAATGGCTTTGTAGTAAGACATTTGTATCAAGTCTTATATTGTCATGTTATGGAGTAGAAAACTTAGTTGTTATTGCCAGAACTTTGCCTGATAAAAATTTTGGAAAGTATACTCCATTATATCTGCAGGTTGAATCTATCTGACAATCTAACAAGAAAATCTTTAAAGAATTATAAAGTTCATAGTCTGGACTATAAAATACCTCAAGAAATTCTTCTGTATAAAAAGTTACGAGAGAGACCACAAGCTAAAGAGAGAAACACATCAGAAGTGAAAAATACCAAGTTCATGTGGTTCTCTATTAATGAAATTGCTTAAAAGCAAGGATCATCAACTTTCATTTTAGATTCCAAACTTTTACATATAGAAATAATAAGCATCTCTAAACATTAAAATGCACTTGAAAGAACATCTCCCACAAGTTCTTTATGAACTTTACATCCTATACAAACAAGCTGTACAAATTTCTGCCACAAACAGCCAAAGTCATATGAAATGTAAACATTTCTCCTGCTACACTAAATGCTAAAACTTTAAGGAAAATCAGTTTTGGTCTCTCTCACTCCCAGTAAAAGAATCAGCTACACCGGGACTGATGCTCTCTTGTATAAGCAATTCTGTTTTATTGGGCAAGAACCTACTTTCCCTCTGTTGAGCCTAGTAGAATCCAGATTTATGTAAACTTTAAGCAAGAACAGATGTGCTAGAGGGTAGTAAATCAAGATACCCTTTCCAGAGCAACAGGAGCAGAAGGATTTGCAACAGTAGGAGTGTTTTAAACTTTGTTTGGGGGGACAAATTTTCTTCATTCAGCTGCTAACTTTTAATTTCTCATAATTGTGCAGTGTACAGAAATTAGTTCTGTAATTCTTCCAGCATAATTGTATTCTTGGGTTTTGTAAGATGAGAAATTATGGCAATCAAGTTGAAAGGAAACTCAAAGTTTCCTTGTTTCCCATATATTTTGACATGAAAAGAGGCCTTTCTGTACAGTAGATTTTGCAAAATACATGTCTATGGAAGCAGATGTAGAAAATAAAAGTTAAGTTAGGACCATAGTGTGCAATTTACATTACTACATCTGTTTTTGACTCCACTTCTTTCTATTGGAAACAATTAATGTTCTCTGAAATTTTCTTGTCAATGCTAGGACAATCTTAAGAGTTTGAGATTCCTTTTTGATGAATTAGAAGACATTGACACAAGGTCATTTTGTAACATAAAGTAAATTTTTTCATTTATTAATTTTCTGTGTTGTGGAATTGCTTTGACTCTTAATTTTTTTCTTGGGTAAGAGATCTATATACATACTACTACTACACAACAGCACAAAGAACAATAATAAATACAGCCAGAATATTTTTCTCATTTGATGTAATAAATATCTTAGTAATATGTGACAAATAAGAAGGATGATAGGGGTCTAAGGAAACATTTTTTGACATAGGAAATGTTTCTTATCCTTACCTGAAGATCTGTCATAACAGGTATATATTAGCAAATGCTGACTAAAACTCAAGGTTTACCTACTTCATACTCTATTTTCCACATGAATAAAGAAACGTAATAAAGAAAAAATAGCATCCCCCTCCCCCCCAAAAACCCAACATCAACAAAAAAAAGCAAGCAAACAAACAAAACAACAACAACAACAAAACACCACTCATTTTCTAACAACTAAGCATGTATCTCCAGGAAACTTCAATCCCATCTTAATACTAATCAAACCATTTTTCAGAAAAGCACAACTAGTTATTAAATAAGCTTATTGGATAGATTACTGAAGGTGCCTCAAGAAAAGAAGGTGGTTTGCCTCATGCGAAGGGAGGCAACTCATTTCAAAGATCCCAAACCCTCATTTTTTAATCATCTCATCACTAGTAATGGTTTTCTGGAAGATATGAGCTGCAACTCAAGGGGAATTCTCCTGACTTTGAAATTAGATTGCATGCAAAAGAAAATGGACTTTGGTAGTTAAGTCTCCTCAAAAATAAGAGGGGAGTCTCTGTATTAATAATTCATATATGAACTAGACCTGTGTATGTATTGACAAATCTACCATAAAGGTGAATAACACAATATCAAGCATTAACATGAACATAGCTCAGTAGTTAGAGTGTGCACTACCAAATTTTTTTCATGAGGTACAGTTTCTGTCTTTCCTTATGAGTAACGCTATCTGTCCTCTGGAACAACTCATATAGGATATCTGCAGAATACTATGAAAACTAAAACATTTGGAAAGAACGTTCTTTTCAAATGCACTGATGTATCTGACTAATGAACAAGGTTATTAGGCTTATTTATCTACTAGTTTCTCTAGTTTCTCCATTAACAGATAAACAGATTTATCTAGTTATCCATCCACTAGTCCTATCTTGATCAATAACTGGAATGACAATGTTCATAACTGATTAGGACTCCTTTTCTGAAAACCATTTTATAAATAATAAACTATCTGAAGTTATTTGTTTTCTGATCCACAGGTTTCTCAGTTTAGTACTGCTTTTTCCAATTCATTTTTGGTTCTGAGCATAGACTATAATTTTAACCAATGTTCATTGGAATGATTTCCTGAGCACACGTTCATCTAAAGTGAATGTATAGAGAGTCCGCTTGCCTTTGGCAAATTAGATTCCATTTTTAAACCACAGGGAAAGTAAACAGTAAAATGAAAGCAGCTTTTACTTTTATTGGGATATATCCCTATCTCACATTTGATTCCAATTTTACTTGAATTTTCATTTATGTGTATTTATTTAAAATGATTTAGAATTTCAAAAGTGTACTCAAAATGTATTACTATTTTCAGGATTTTTAAATTTTATTTTATTTTATCAGAACAGTCCAGCAGAATAGGAATTCAGAGTCATAAACTGCTTGGAATGCAGAGAAGACTAGTAAAGACAGATCTCATTTTCCTGTGGGTCAGAATTAATACCATCTAACTTCTGTGGTTCAATACACAAATTTGAAATACTTAATAGCATTGATTTTTTTTTCTTTAACAAAAACTGTTACATTTACACCTATATATGGCTACATTCTCTTCTTTTGGGTTGTTTGGATATATTGTCTAAAAATCCCAAACCACATAACTACAAGAAAAAAATTTTGGTTTTGATGTGAAAATATGCACATTTTTAGTGACACTCATATAACACTGTTTACCATTGTCATCATTAATAAATTCTAAGAGCAGTATAGTATAGTTACAACACAGCAATTGCTGTACTAACAGTGGCACAGATGAAAACATTCTGCAATGCAATTTTAATTGTGCGCCAATTTTAACTAATGACAGCATCTTAAGTCTTCTAAAACACACACACTGAAATGTAATCTGATTGCCTACTAATGTCATCATCCCATCTTCTAAAAGATTTTGAGTGTTAGCTGACACCGTAATTTTAAGTTTTGGAGCAATCACATCTCTCTTCTTTGACTCACTGATCCTTTTCCTTTGTCAAGGAAAAGGAAACCTTTATATAAGGAGTCAAATAACTTCCCAAACAAAAAGTTCCTCTTTAATCCATTAGAAAAATTGAACCCAGGAATGCAATTTGATATTGTGGGGCCAACTGTCAGAACTGTTAGTGGCTTGACTGTAAAAACTGCTGAGCCTTAACATTTCTTCAGTAAAACGGGAAGTAAAGAATTATGCAATATGATCACAACAGCTCCACCAAAGGAAAAAAGTAAGAGCAAATGAAAAAACTTCCCCACCTGCTGGCAGAAAGTCTTACCAAAGTTACAGTGGCCAAGTATTGAGACTGCACAAGCTAATCTTCACCTGTACTCCTGCAAGCACCGTTTTAAGCAAGCTATGCATTTGTAACACACTGCTTGAAACTGAAAAAGGAAAAGCTGATGAAGAGGATCGTTGAAGGAAATAGATTTAGGTTTAGGCTGCAGCATTCAGACCGTTCTAAGTAATACAGATGTGAATATTATGACAAATCCATTTTCCATTATCTGTTTAGCTACACGAAACCTAATATTAAATATCTTCTGATATTTCTTAATCACAGGGTACAGCTTCTGCCCACATCAAAATAGCTTGGAGGAGCAAAAGAACACGACTGATGTGGGTACTGGGTACAGTGAGTGTTATATAGGATAGAATGAGATGTCTAGCAGTGTAACTGGTGTAGGAATTATTGCTATATCTGAAACAATGTATATTAAGAATAAATAATGACAAAGAAATGACAGTGACCGTGAGCAGACTGAAGCAGAGTTCAAGAATTTTCTGACTGCAAAAGACAATATTGCCAACACAAGAGCAATTTCCTATTTTGCAGTATGTATGTCCCCTATGCAAGTTATTTGTTCCCACATTCCCGTAACAGTGGGAGAAGGAGATGCAATGCAGGAGTAGGAAATTGGCTGGCCATACATCCTACTTCTAAACCAAAAAAACAGGAAGAAAACAGAAGGCCGTGGTCTTTTCTGAAACTACATCTCACATAGGCATGTCACTAGAGCAAGTGTTAAATAAGTGATTCAGGTGAATACAGCATCTCATGTCAGTACTGTCCAGACATTTTTTCTTCTGTTTCAAGAGGCATCAACTCAGAGCTTTAATAGCACGGCTTGCGGGTGCTCTAATGGGAAATGAGGAGACTTTACCAAGGATAGTAAAAAGGTAAGAAGTAAAAGCCAGCTTGGACAGATTGTTCTGGCTGCTCATGGGGGAAAGACTTAGAAAGTACCTCTTCTTTCTTGATCAGTTTTCTTCAACTAATACATAAATACAAGCACTTTGTTCCAGCATGCGGACTTGCTGTTCACAAGTACAGCATTGCTAACCTTTAAAAACCGATCACATCACGAGTTTAGGTATTTTGAAAGCAAACTTACCTGAAAGTCTTGATCATCAATTCCAAACCTCTCTCTTAGATTACGGAAAACCATTGGACAATATTCCTTAAATTTGAAATGACTTGGCATGTTTTCTCTGAAAGAATATAACACCAAATCAACTTCCTTCACTTGCATATGCAATTAAGTAATTCTGGAGTATTCTGTCCCAAGTCTGTTCATACAAAGCAGAGAATAAGGAGATTTACAATTTCTCTTCTAACGCCTTCAAAAAAAGAATCAGATTTGGGCTCAGCATATTCTTTTTTTTTCTCTTTACCAAATTTTATATTTTTTTATGCAAATATATTTATTTGTCTCTAACAAGACATATCAGAACTGGATGAAATAAATAGAGATTGCATTTTGATTGCTTTTGCATCTGGACTCAAAGTCAGAAAAGAATATCTTCCCTTTGCCCTGAATATCTCCAAAAGGTGAAAAAAATGATTGAATTATAGAAGAACTACATCATGTGTGACATCAGAAAGTAATGACAACATCAAAGCTTCAAGAAAATTGTGTTCATTTTGTATTGAACTGGTTCTCATGCCCTATTAATTTCAGGCATCAAACTAGAGAAAAGTAATTTTGAACTTTGCCACAGACTCATATGACACAAAATAATTCTTTCCTTTTTACAAGTATTTTCTTAACGTGAATTTCATTTACACACAAAACACTATTAACAGTTTTGTATGCTGCATGTTCCACTTGTGGTGCACCTTTATTTTTAAGAGATGGGGATATTACATTAAATCATCCTAATACTTTTTGAGCTCGTCTATGAATAATATGGCTTCCTACTATGAATAATAAAAGCTTGCAAAATATTCAGCTTTGATATGTGATTTAAATTCTCATTCTTACTCAAATATTTCATTTAAAATATTAAAAATATTTGTATGTGATTTTATACTTAAAAAAAATCAAAATGAGTATGTATATCAGCTACCAGTAATCACAGAGTGAAATATTTTAACATAAAATATATACATAAGGCAATAATATACCATATGGAAAAGAATACTACCCAGCAGCCCCTCCTGTTGCTTTTTAGAATAGCACAGATGGTTATGCTAAACACAGGATTAAATTAATCATCAAAATTTCAGTCCCATCAATTGAAAAATAACATCCACTACCCATTTCTACAAAGAATTGTTACTTGTACTTACTTGTTGAAAAGGTGATTGTCCACCTTTATCTTTGAGTATGCTTTGAAATCATCTGGCATCAACATAACAGGGATTTGAACATGGCTCAGTTCATTGATCTAGAGAAAACAGAGTATGTTTTAGTTGCTGATGTCTTTTCAAAGATGCTGCATGTGATTTAATTGTGAAGAAGTCACTCGATCTACTGTTTCCTTTTAGTGTGCTCTGGAATTAAGCTTAAGAACAGAAAAACAGATTGCTCTTTCCAAATGCAGTCAGAGGATCAACAGTATGGGAGAGAAGAAATAGCGTTCCATACTTATATCGATTTCAGGGAAGAGGTGTTTCAGAGCACTCCTGGAAAATATGATTTATGAAAGGTCAATGATGATGATGTCAGCAAAACAGTCTTTAATTTTAAAAAACTCTTCCTGTTTAATAGAGCTGCATTTTCTCTAGATAATCCAAATTCTGCATTTGCAGAGACTGTTAACCTTCACAGTTTACAAACTAGTCTTAAACTGAAACCTACACTGAATGCACATATTGTGAACTTAATAAGCAGGGACTCGTTTCTTATATAAGCTCAGAGCTCAGTTGAGTTTTCATAAAAAGGCATTTTCATAGGCATTAAGGTCTTTTTTTTTGAATATTCAATTTAATTGGTTTCTCGTATTTATGCATGCCATTTATTCTTTCTAGATTTGAAATAAATATTGTCAGTCTTCTCAAGACTAGGATTTTACAAACACAAGCACCCACTTATTTTCAGAAGCATCCACTTATGCCGTGTGTTTATGAGAAAATGTAAATGAGTTCACAGTTACTTAGTTTGTAGACATGTTTTTATTATTATAAGTATTAATCTACAATTATTTTTATAAATTTTAACTACTACATGATGAACATAATATCCATTTGGGTGTTAAAAAGAAAAGACAAAATATCCACTACAAGAAGTAAATACTCATTGAATACATTTTACCTATGCTCCTGTAGTGTTCCAGCCCTTGGTAATGTGTTTTGATCTACACGATCAAATCTTTCTGCTCATGCAGAGCACATTTTGCTTTAGCCAAATGCGAACTCTTGGTATGTGGATGCAAATGCACAGTAGAGGTGGTTATAACTAAGCAGGGGTGACTCCAGGCGGGCTGCTCCTAGCAGTTGTACTTATCCAGCATCGCTTTCCAGCTAACAAGTTGTTAGTTCCCTGCAAATACTACATTGCTTAAGAAAAGCTTTTTGAGAAGCCTTCATTGAAAGAGCTACAGGTCATAAATATGGGAGGAAATATGCTCTTGCTAATAGAAAGTAGGAGCTTTTACTGAATGATCTTGGGCAGAACTGAAGATTAAAAAAATGCAAAAACAATGAGTTTTTTCACTTTTAAACAGAGAAAAGAAATCAATGCAAGCAGGTACGTCAGAGAGCCTCAATACTTTCCAGTATTTTTAAGTCTCAATAAAGCTCCTCTAGCCATGTCTCATTTCTGTTACTCATATCCCTTGCAGCCCACAGTAAAAGAGATACAAATCTGTTGAATGTGCTTTACGAAATACTTCTTTGTAAAGCCCTTAAAAGCTCTGCAGTTATTCAACAGAGGCTAGAAATGAAATATGAAGATAGCTGAGACTGGCTGAACAACGTGCTCTTCTCCTTGACGTTCTAGGGAGAGGGCTCCTTCCTCCTCCTGAGGGGAGAGAAAGAAGGAGCTTCGGGAAATTTGTGCAAACACAGCTGCACAAGCCTAATAAATCACCCTGACACCTCATTAACTACGACATAAAATAACAAAACATTGATCGAACATCACTAGATCTAACATACAAACCCGTAACTACAGCCGGTATCACTGTACATCAATCTCAGCCTGCGACCACAGGCCACTTCATGGATCTACCGAATTAGCCTAACTGTTGTACGAAAACACCAGACTCAAGCAGATATATTATACAAGGAAACACAGATATGAAGCTTTAGATGTGCTTACACAGAATTATCTACTCTTTTAAATTGCCGGATAGTACACGAAATCCATGCTTGAAGAAGTACGAAAAGTACAAACCCCACTACCACCATGCATGCCCCATCACCAGGCAAAAAAATACAGTCTAACAGAATTTTTTGTTGAATATCATGCCTTTTTTTTTTTTTTTTGAGAATATTCACCCAACTCTGAAGTAAATTCTTCAGTGTTTTAAGGCAATTTCTCTCTACCAGGAGAGAGAAACAAAAACAATCCCCCTGCTCCACCGCCGCCAATGATAGACATATAGTACAAGTGACCTTTGGTAGTGCGTCCCAGGTGAGTAATGGCATCTCCCGGCATTGCAGGCCATCGATTCATTTAAATCTCTCAAGTAGAAGATCTGCGTCTTTGTGCAATAAACCCTTTAAAAGAGATTTGAGCAGGGCGGGCCTGCTGGCCTACGTGACATCGGAAGGAACAAGCGTGTTGCTACATCTTGGCGGAAACTGGAACCACACAAAGGGATCAGTTCTTCACCCTGGCATCACTATGTAAATAAACTGTCATGTTAAAATGCACAGAAAACAGCCTTAGCCTTTTAAGATCAAGTTTTTGCTTCTCTATGTCCTAAGGTCATGTGTCACAAAAGTTTAAATAAACTGCATATGATACCAGTACCATGTATTTTGTGCATCTCTTCAGTTACCAAACATAATTAGCTCCCTTAACAAGAGCAAATGAAATGTGATGTGAGGGTAAAAATTCTATATTCCCAATTATAACAAAATTGTGTTACAATAGCTGTAATAATGCCAGGAGAAATCAGAAATATCAATTTTCCTCTATTTCCTCTCCTGAATGTAAGAAAATTAAAAGCAAGAAACAATTTTCCATGAAGCTAATCAAGATACATAAATGAAGCCGAAAAGGCTCACTAGCCAGAAGACTAACCTGTTGATGAGAATTCAGGACCAAACATTCACTTAATTATAATTACTTCTAAGAGAAACCACTCCTATAGCATCTCTACAATAAATGCATACGGTTCACACTGAAACAGAAGTAGTTCTTTCAGTCCTGCAATGTAAATTCCTTTGAAGATGTGTGTCTATGTTTGTGACAGAGACATCCCCCTTGGCTTGCAAACTTTTAAGGAAGATGATTTTTAAACCCTTAGATGGACATTGCCCCTTTAATATATAGTGCAAAGAATCGTGAGAGCCCAGAGCTGCTCAGAGCTGTGCTGGCGCGGGGGCGCTCTGGGAAAGGACGTGGCGCTTTCAGGCAAGAACCTACTGATTGCAACTCATTTTGCTCCTGCAGGTTTAGGATTGAATTCACACTGTCAGGAAAACAGAGGTTGTAATTAAACTGCAAATAAGGGAATAATAAAAGCCTACTGGACATTGAATAAATAGTAAGACTCAGCTGGTAATGATTCTGAAATTAGCACACAGAGAGGTGTTCCCACAAAGCCATCTTATATTGGTGACATTTCAAATAAGCTTCTCTAATTTATATCATTTGAAATCAAGCAATGAATATATCATAAATTGTTAGGCATTATTAATGGCCCTTATTTAATTCAAATACATTCACCCTAAACACTACATTACTAGGGCAATGCATAATTAAACATTAGTTTTCATTCTGCCAGAACATAAGCAGCAATAAATTGTTTGTATGCAAAGCAGACAATGAGATTTTTAAGCAGCACATAATAAAGGCAATTTACAGCATATACTGCACGTTTCGCTGGAGGAGACAGAAGAACCATCCTGTTCTCCACAGATGAAGCCTGACCCTATCAGTACGAGGCTGCAGCAAAAAAACGGCATAAAACACTGGGATTGTTGATAAAAATATTGATAAAACAAAAACACAGAAGATGCCAGGTGCCTAAACTTTCCTCCCAAGCATCCCACAAATCCTATAGATTACTTAGCAATACCTAACGGATGCTTCCAAAAATCTCTTTCTATTCAAAGTTTTCATTTCTGTGGTATCTCTATTTAATATCTCAGCTTTAATATACAGCATCGATACCTTTAGCCTTTAATTTAAAATATCAGTCAAGCAGACTTACATTGAAGTAATGGAGGGATTAGGTGTTTTCACGCTCAACAGCTTGATAAAACATCTTAAATCACAGTTATGGCTCTCAGCAGTTTCAAATATATGTATTTCAAACATATATTCCTTCTGATAATGTGTGTGGCTAAGCTTGAGAAAGTGCTACTTTCTTCTCAGATCTATTTTTCTCTTAGCTCTGATGCTGAATGAAAAGCTGTTTCTCAGCAGCCTGACATACCAAGATCAACAAACAATTGTTTTGTTAGCCTGAAAGTCAGATGCATTTTTCAATAAATTACTTATTTTTAAAACAGAGTTTGGAAGAAGTGGGGGTGGGACAGAGTTCAAAAGAAAGGAGCTATTGAGGCCAAAAAAAGAAACGC
>NW_010580928.1:394043-439966 GCF_000705375.1 Tinamus guttatus | reverse complement strand
AGAGTGCAAAAGAAAGGAGCTATTGAGGCCAAAAAAAGAAACGCGCTTTTAACACCAACAGCAAATCTCTCTGAGATTTCCATGTTCATCATTTTCTTTCTTCTTGAGCATAGGAGCTTCTTATTTTCTTCTTCAGCATAGGAATTTGTGCAGATCTCTGAAGACTGGGATTTTAGACAGTATTTTTCATTAAGACACAGAGCTACCATTTTGCTGCATCGATCCAGACATATGCTGCTTCTGCTTCAAGGCATAGCTGATTCCCTTGCTTGTAAGTTAATGCTTATAAAAGATTATAGAATCATGGAATCATTATGGTTGGAAAAGACCTTCAAGATCATCGAGTCCTACCATAAGCCCTTCTACACCTTCCTGCTAAACCACGTCCCCAAGTGCCTCATCCACACATTCATGGGCACACTGCCAGCGACAGTGACTCCACCACTGCCCTGGGCAGCCCATCCCAATGCTTCACCACTCCTTCCGTGTGGAAATTTGTGCTAATGCCTAACCTGAACCTCCCCTGGCAAGCTGGTTGGCTTCTAGTGGATTACTCTTACAAAGGAAGGCTACAGGGCTGAAGAATGTGAATAGAAAAGAGGAACCGGGGGTATATATAACATTTCAAATTTAGGAGACTATTATGCTTCATTCTTCCGGCACCTACTTCATAACTGAAAACCATGCAGGCTTTATGAAACAGAGGTTTTTCCTGTTCACTAGAGCATAAGCACACAGAAAATAAACTTTATCGATGTTATTTATTTTATTATCCTGTAAAAAGTCATTTTTAATGCTGTCCCCCCTCTGCGGGGAGCACCAGAGAGGGTTAAGGCACAACGGGCGCAGCAGTGACAGGCACCGCTAGGCATCCTTCCAATAGCCAGATGTGGAGCAGGCTGCACTGTCGCTACTGGGACAGTAAATGCTTTGTATTAAAGTATATGCAGAAAAGCAAAGTGGTTATTTTACAACTCTGAAATCTACCTTGAAGGATCTCAAAAGGGTGGAAGAGGTCAGCAGCTAATCAACTTTAGTGGAAGACATTTGTCTGTTAGAGGGCAAAACTATCATTTGATAAATGTCATTTGACAGTCTAAATTACACTCAACACTATTCTTGCAAGAGAAATAAAAGGTTAAGCTAAGTTATGCTGTAGAGAAATAAATCAGTTCAGCAACATACTTTTTAATTTGCTTTAAACGAGCTTTTTGTAGTTTCAGTCGTACAAAATTCATTCCCCTCCCTTTTTTTTTTCCCTAAAAGGACAAGGTAAAAAATATCTACCTAGACATTTGTTATTAACTTTAAAATGTGCTAGGACTTTAAATACCACAGAAGACTTCTGCTATATATGTGGTTCCTTAGTTAGTTATTCAGAAACAAGTCTTGAACTCAAAGCAATTATTTGACTATGAAGAAAATATAGCGTAAGTTATAGGATATTTAATATTCTCTGAATCTTTAGGATCACTTTCACTTAAGATACATAAAGATGCAGAAAAAACAAGACAGTATAAAAGGCCACGTAGCTGTAAGAAAAATATGCTTTAAGGTTTCCCAGGTCTGAAGAACATCCCCCAGAAAATCACTACTGATTATTGGTTCAGCTGTATCTATCTCTAGACTGTCAGCTTTCAATGAAAGCGAATAATCTACTGCTCGAAATGTAAGCCCAACTGAGCCCAATATTTTTCAGATCCCATTAATGCATAAAGGCACACTTTCCCAATGTGCTAACCACACAATATCTCAAATCCTTTGCAAAACTATCAAATATATTTTATGGCTTTAGAAATTCTGAGAAATAAACACATCAGAGATCATTAAAACTTTTGCAGAAAAAATAGCAAGGCTTTTCTGAAGTTTTTTTTAATTAAAAAAACCAACCAAACAAAAAACGAACCATAAAGACTTATTATCTTCACAGTTAAAAAAAAATCTTCATGAGAATTTAGTTACAGCTTTCAGCAGTAAAATGAAATATATTTGGTGAGGGAGAGCCTGTAGTGTGCCCATCCATTTGCAAACAGGATACCATGACATACTCAAGCAAGTCCCAAACCGGATATTGTGACATACCAAAGAAAGTCCCAAAATAGAGAAAAAAAAAAAGTTTTGCAGAGCATTAATTTCTTGTTGTTTATCTTTAAATTTGGAATATCAAGGCCCCAAATCCAAGCAATGGATTTTATAACTTGATTATCACTCATTCTCAGATTGTTTGAAGTGACAGTGTTTAAAGAGCACCTACAATGAAAACTTCAAAGTCACATTCCCTTTATAAATGTTTTGATGCAAGATTTTAAACTCTTTTAAGCCTCTTGTACAATTTCACAGTCTAGAAAATCCAGAACATCTGCTGTACACTGTCAGACAAGTGTAAAGTCACATTTCTACAGATTTGGTTAAACTTTGTGTGAATCTGCTTGCACCTTTCAATGAGTGCAAAAATTAACACCTTAAGATGTGCCAAATAACCAGAGTCCAAATATAAATTAATCAGCTCAGATACAATGACTGTCACGATAATCCCTCATAATCCTAAAAAAAACAGGAGAAAAGTGAAAGTGTGAATAAATATACTAGTTTATACTAATGAAATTGAAAATAGAATATAAGAAAGATGATTTATTTACAGAGGAGACTTTTGACAAGTAAAACAGTTTGAGTAGCAAATGGCATAGTGAAATAAAAATGCTATCTCGAGCCAAAAGGAAACCGTAAAGCAGTCAAAGTCTTTCAGACTCGGATGAGCAGCGATGCGCACAATACAGATGAGCTCATCATTGTTTTCTAATGTAGCGGTTAAAAAGGAAACAAGACAAAGCATCCAGCGACGGCTACTTAGCAATTTGCAACCTATTAGCTAGTGAATATGCCACAAAATTGATAAAAGAATGTTTTACTGCTTGAGCAGAAATAATGGAACCCGTTTTTTCTTAAACTTATGTGCTGAAGTTAATGCACTGCACTGCATTTTTTCATAGCAGTAGGCATCTTCAGATACTGTTTGAATTACTTGTTCAAAATATCTATCCTTGTCAGAAGGACTGATAGCCACACAGCCAATAGCTTTCTGATTAAAGAACAAAATTCTTATCTGTCAAGGAATATAATTTACTTTACTCAGCTTTGTCCTAAAATCTTCATGAGAGCATATCTAAAGGAGGGGAGCAAGCACATCTAACAAAAGTTGGATTTTATATACAAAACTCTCAAAATAGACAAATGCTCTGCTGATTTCCTAAATGACCTATTGTGAATTCTGGTAGAAGAGTTCAACAAAAAGGAATAAAATGAAGTAAAATTATACCAAAGGACATGAAATATTTTATTCCATGAATCATATTACTCATATTTGGAAAGTAAAAAAAAAAAAGAAAAAAGAAAGACCACCACCACCAAAAAACAGGCCTACAAGAGCCTATTAAATAATGCTATCTTTCCTAACGGCTATTAAGAACATCTTTGTCAAGTATCACTTTTCTCAATGAAAGTAAGAGAAAATGAATTCATAGGAAAAGGAATTCATGCAATCAAACACAAAATTCCAGCAAACAGCTGAACAAATACGCAGATGCTTTAGTCTTACCTGAAAGCTGTAATTGTAAAATGAAGTTCAATTAAAAAAAAATCCATTCAACACAGAAAGCCACAGTATAATGAAAAAAAGAAAAACTGAAAAAAAAAAACCTATGAAACCATTTCACAGATAATGCATGCAACTCAGATCGTTAGGAAAGAGGAAGACTTTAAGAGCATCCTACTTACAAATAACAAATCAGGATGGCTGCAGAATGCACAGCATAAAGCAATCATCTAAAGCATTAGCTGGCTTATATCTATGGAGAAACAATAAGGGATGTAAAATACCCTAACATTTGGGTTATTTTTACAGTGTAATAGTCCAACAGTAGCGGAGCTAACATGTTTTAGGAGGAAGAAAGACTTACTTGGGAATAATCTTTGTTAACACAGATCTCCAGGCAGTATAACATGCTGTCACAGATTCCACCCTCACAAATATGTTACTACTCAGAATTATGACTCGTGAAAAAATGGCATTAAAACACAACTCCTTTTGGTCATTTCTGATTGTTGGTACAAGGCAAATTTTCCAAAACCAGAAGCAATCCTACTTTTCCAGCTTTTTGTTAGCTCTCAATCTATATTGCCCAGTGTAAGCAACAATTTTATATTCAGCACTATTAAAAAAAAAATCTACTGGGAGCACAAATGGATGAGTTCTACACTTTCTCTCTTCAGAGAAATCCCTTAGTTTAGCTTCCCAATGCATCTTCATATCATTTGTCGCACTGCATTCCTCTGTATTTACCAACTACCTATTATATTTTCTTTTGAAATTTACTGTAATGCTTTGTCTACGGTTGAGGTAAGGCAGACAGATCTGCAGTCACCTGGAGAGGATCACCCTTCCTCCCAAAGGATGCTGCCAGTGAGAACAATTTTTTCTAAATGAAGCCACTGTATGGGCTGTGTTTCTAAAATTTGTGTCCAGACGAGATCTGCCGTTCCTAGCTCAGCAGCAGGCAGCCACACCAGCCACTGGGAATAGGAAGGTCCAAAGAAACCAAAAGGTCCTTGAGTCAGGTAGCAAATTCAGAGTAGGCTCAGAGGTTGTTTAAGAGCTGTTTTAGCACTTTCTAGTCTATCTCTCCTCTGACTGCCAGGGTAGAAGAGCTTATTTACACTTTCAAATACAGATTTTAAACATGCACTCCACTCTCCTCCCAAAAGACATATCAAGGAACTTTGCTACAGAAGCCATGATTTTATGTGCCAGCTGTCAGAATGTGGGAAGAAGCGATATCCTGTTGTGCTTGCTTGAACACAATGAACTGGCTTTTGCTTCTGCCCTGGATACCCTTTTTCCACTCAGAATTCCAATTTCCATTAACTTGAAGAAAAATAAGCCAAGCATTTGTTTTGGCAGTAATGTTATGTACAATACTTCATGCATTTATTATCACTGCTTATTGGATATTAAGTGCCTCGATATAATAGCTGCAATATTCATTTTGCTGCAGGCCAAGTATTTAAACCACTGTATGGCATTTCATAACTTCAGAAAGTCTCTCTGACCTGGTAGAACAAAAGACTGTTTTCAGAGTACTTAAGTAGTAGTCAAATGATTTGGGGGGAAGTTTGGTGTGGGGATAGAGGGAGCAGAGGAGCAGCTTGGGGGGTCTCACTGATGCTGAGGCCTCATCGCACTCAAAGTCTGCTTAAATGGAAAGCTAAAATGATTATACAACTCAAAGTAAACATCTTTTTATCCCTTGGTATAAAATTTTATATCTATTTACATATTTTTTAAAAGTCACATAATATAATTGCACAACCTTTTCCCTAAGTTCTTCTGTGAGACTCCTGTTCAGGAAGACTTAGTGAGTTTAGTGAATCTACACAGATATTTTCAATAGGCAAGGAACCATAAATCCTCCTTCTATCCATATTTGTCATAGTCCATAAATAAGAAGCAACTCTAGTGATTATAATGCTGTTAATCTGAACATGCAGTGGTGTAATGGTGCCTCTCTGAAGGGAGATCAAATAGAGATCACCAAAAATATAACTCAAAATAAGACAGCAGCAAAACATTGCTTTTACTGTAAAGATAAGAAAATTTCATTATGAAATTTCATAGCATACTTCCATATGCACACCTTTTATTCCAAAGTTTCTAATCTTACTGAATTTTGCCTTCACTTGTGGCTGGGAGCTGACCAAGGCAAACCTTCTGCTTTTCCTGAAGTATCCCACAAGAAAATTTTGTAAATTTTCTAGTGCTCCTGTAATCATGGTAATCATCCTGGAGCTTCACCTGTACTAGGATGTTGCAGAACATGGCACTAGAGGAGCCCTGAAAGCAAGAAGATCCAAGTACGCCAAAGCAGGAGTTCTGTCCCAAAGGCAAGAGACAGGCACTTTGCAGAATCCAGGTTCTCTTTTGCAAATTAGTCATGACCTGGGCACATTAATTAGTGTCTTTTACATTATATCAACATATACTTATTAGACACAAAGTAAATGACACACTATTAACAAGTAAATAGAGAAGTGGGATGAAAAAGTATGCTTTCAGTAAAAGAATTTGTATTACAAGTTGGAGAAACTATGGCTTAGTTAACACTACAGTAATAGTAGACAGCCACAGCTTGTTTACAGTCACATTTCTTTTTTATGACATTATCCATTGTAATATTGTTTCCAAACTAGTCAAAACCACGATTCCCCATGATAACGTGGGTGATGCCACTGTCTGATCAGCTGTCACTCATTTCCTCTCCTCGACATCAAAATCACAGTCTAAAAACCTGGAGAGCAGAATTAATCTACAAAAGCTCTCATCACTATCGTTTTATGTATTATTGATGAATGGTTTGAGAAAGGAAATTTGTCTGCCTTTCAGATTATTTCCATACTTGAAAATCCACATTAAAAACATCCAGCAGATTTAGTTTATCTGTTAAGCAAAAACTTCACATATGGAGATATATATATATATATATATATATGTTCTATATACCCACCCACAAGAGTACACAGAGATAAATTTTTAAAACATGTAAGAGCCCTGACCTAGTAACATGCATTTTCAGTCACAAGCACTAACCTTAACTAACCTTAACAGGAAATTCTTCAACGCAAATTAAAAAAACAAAGACCATTTAAGACTTCAGACTAAGGGAGCCGCAGTAAGCACAACAGTGCATTTTGAGAGATTTGAAGCTCTGTAGTATCAAACCCAGTGTTATTTTTGGGAGCCGGGGCCAGCGCGCGCCGCCTGTGCAGCACATTGGCCAGCTAACTTGCTCACAGCTGCTTCGCATCACCACCGCGGCCGGAATGTGCTCCCCTCTGCCCTCCGCATTCCTCCCGGCACACACACTCTTTTTTCCATCGGCAGGCTTTTATAAGAAGTAAATTGTGAAAACTGTATTAAGAAGGAAATATTAACTTTAGCTTTAATTTTAGTACAAATCAAAAGAATTGAAAAAAAAATCTGAAGAGAAGCTCATCATAAAAGCTATCACCATCATTTTTTTTTCTGGAGGAGATGAGATGGAGACCACGAGGTGCTGTTGTTGAAGGCACCCTTAATTCCTACTGTTCCCAGGGGAAGAGAAGACTCAGGGGTGAGGCCTGCAGGGTCAGGGGGAAGTCTCTACAGCAAGTTAAGGAACGCGCTTGTCTCGTCGCTCTTCTGCCATCAGGGAAGATGCAAAGATGGATAGGAAACACGTACTTCAAATCTGTAAGCTCAGGGCTTTTTCTCTCAAAGATTTGTGTTTCTTTTTTTAATGGGAGCATATATGATCTTTACAACTCGTGACTGAAAATGCAATTAATACTAGAGTATTTTCCAGGAAATCCAGTTTTTCCTGGACCCCTCTGGTTGGTTAGAAGAAGGGGCTCCAGAGGCTAAGCGGCTCAGTGAGGTAGAACATAAAGGCCTGTGCTTCAAGCAGGTCGGTTTGCAGCGTCCCTTCGAGCAGCAGCAGTGCTCTCCAGCCATCACTCCTCCTTCTCTGCTGTGTGTGGGGGTGGTCCTGTGAGGACCAAAGCCAGAATGCAACCTGGCTGTAATCGAGCCGAATAAAAAGCGTTTTTGTTCATTTGAGTCAGTTTGCCAATCCTGTTCACTGCGAGGTCACATGAGAGGGAAGGCAGCAGGAAAAAAAAATGCTTCTCTCTGCAGTTTGTTAGCTTAAAACATTCAGGCTGGGAGCTAAAAACCTCAGGTTGAAGAGAGTTGCGTGCAGTGCCAGATTTGATTATTAGAAAGAAAAATGTGTTGAATTTTAAATGAAAAATTATTTCGACTTCCACGCACTGTAAAATAAAGTCAGAAGTAATGGTACCTAATGACCTAATCTACTGCACACAAAGAAAATTTGCCATTTGGTTTTACTGCCAGCACTTAAGTACTTGAAATCAGAGTTTGCTGAAGTGCAAAATGGGCTTTGGAAAACTAACTTCTTTCAAGGTGCAGGAAGAACATTTTTGTGCTTTCTGTTGATGCAGGGTTGAGTTGAGCTCAGATAAGGCTCAGAAACCAAGTGGGAGTCAGAAAGCAGAAAGACTTGTTTATATTTTCCAGGACACTAATAAAAGAAGTAATGGAAGATGAGATCTTCTTTTGAAATTTTAAGGCAAGTTCATGAGTTGAACTGATCATAGTCTTCAGATAATAGCCTTCCATCTTCTTTGTTTAAAAATACTACTGCATTAAATATGAAACTTGCTTTGATTAACTTATTCTTTTGCTTTGTGTATTCAGGATATTTAAGGTTGTTTTATTTAACCTAGGGAAAAGAATACTGAGTTAGTGCATTGCTTCTCGGTTTACAAGAGCTTGACAAAAATGAATTAAAAAAATGATCCTTCCAATTAAAAACCATACCCTTGCCTGCCAGTCTATTCTTGATGTCCTTCAGTGAGGTGTATACAGTGTACCTTTCTACTTAGAAAGGCAACACCTACATTATAAATGCAAAAAGGGATTAGTTTAATTAGTTAATTCTTTAAAAAAGGAATTACTTGCTTGCCGGAGTAAACTATAATTAACCTATTTAGCTTAAATCATTCCATCCAAACGCATAGCATAGCATGCAGAAGTAGAACGGAAAAAAGCATACAAACAGACTCATTTTCTAATGACAAAATTTTTGGTCATTTTCAGACATATTTTCAAATAATTCTACATATTCCCAGGTAAATTTACTCGTCTCATCACAAAGACACATCTACCAAGTTCACATCACTTATCCAATGCAAATCCTTTCTCAAACACTCTCATATAAGAAAATAAAATACATTTATTCCAGTGAATCTAAATACAAAAAAGACTCAACCCTCAGTTCGAAATTTCCAAGCTAAGAACAATGAATAAGTTCTGAAGTACATCTTGGGCTAAGCTTACACTTACAGTTAAGAATTTGATGATGATCTGAAGTTCAAGTCTATCAGCCAATACACTGCAAACCCTGAAACTTGAATTAAAATAGCAGTGAAAATAAAAGCGCTGCTGAACTTTGAGGAATGAAATTATCCTCCCAATGCTCATCTGTACTTTTCTTGTTTAGACTGAAGACTGCTTTGCAGGCTTCAAACACAGGAAGTCTGCCAGCAGCGTACGTAAGTTCTTGCTTTTGGACCTTCTGTTTGTCTCCCTCCCACTTCTGCTATCTGGTAGCAGATAAGCCCAGAAAGCAAGACAGCTCAACTAAAAGCAGTTTTCTGGAGAGCAGCACATAGCACAACATGAGGAATATGTTGTTTCTCTAAGTCATGGCGAAGACAAAGAATGGGGTAAAAAGCAATGCTATTACACCACAACATGTAAACTCAACAGGATGCAAATGATTTGTACAGCCCTGGTTCGTTCAAGTGACCTAAATAACAACACATACTGCCAAAAGGAAAACTAAATTAATAATAACTAATAAATCACATACCATCTATCTGTCAGTACTAAAAATAGCCTAGTACTAAGAGGTTAAAATATTGAAAATGGATAAAAATGGATTGAAAACAGGTACCATCGTAGTGCGATTATTGACTGTCACCTGAGTAGTATATATGCCTAGCTGCATTTGTCTGACTGAAAGATCTGGAAGCAAGGACTAATATTTTGTAACAAAGGAAGAAGAAGAGAAGAGATGGAGAGAAGTGCCCCACTTTTTTCAAGACGAGGCCTCCTGAACACCACCTGCAATGCAAACAGTTAGTCATGGTCTAAGCTCTGGTCGGCCCAATTCAAAAGCACATGAGAACAACTGAGATGACTTATCCCTCTCCGGAGATCCAGTCCTTGCTTCTCAGCAGCTCAGTAACAAACTAAAACATCCATCATGCTCACAGCAGCTGAAACAATTCATAGGAAGGAACGATTGCAAGATGCACTTCACTTGGAAATCAGAACTAAGGGAGTTGTGTTTGCTGCTCCGTCTTTCTATAACCTACAGAGACATGATACTCCATGGATGTTTTAAAATCTGTGTGTTATCCCATCCAAAAACAACCCTGACCACGTGGCTTGCATGGCCACCTCTGCTTCAGTGCCTTCAGAATACTAGAGTATGGCTCATCCTTGAAGAGATTTGCTAATGGATTATTTACAAGTAGCTTGTTAGGTAAAGCTGAATCATGAATTTCTTCAAATACCAGTGGGATTTTACATTCTTTAATTCTAAACAGCAGTTAAACCACATAATGGACGTATTTCCTATACCTCCTTGCGATAAGCCAAAGGACATCTATAAGGTGGCAGGGTGAAACACCAGCATTAAGCACTGCAATGGAACTGAGTTTTTGATATATCTACGCCAAAAAAAATCTCTTGCTTATATTGTCTGATAATTTAATTCAACAATTTCCACTCAGAAAACAGATAAAAATATACAGGTGCTATTAAAAGACCGTAAATTCCCTATGATGTGTAACATTTTTGTAGGGTTTATATATTCTTACTCTGAAACTCCATAATTCAATCACTTTTCTAGTGCTTATTTTATATTATATTTAAACTTACGCTATGAAGTGTCAAAGACCAAAATTTGCTATTATTTAAACTATACTGTGCTACATGGCTTTATGCTGTTTACAATTATTTGAGGTAGGAATATATTTTAAGCTTTTGTTTCAAATATGATAATTTGGTTTATATGGATTTTTTTACATGCATCTCCTTTCACATTTTTTATGTTTGTCTGCAGAACAATGAGATTGAATAGAACATGACAGAAACTTAAGTCTGATGTATTTCCACTGAAATAATGAGAATGGACTCAAAAAGTAGGTATTTGACTCTAAAGAACAATGTAATAACCTGTTTAATCACAGTGCTGCCTTCAGAATGCTACTGCAATAAATCCTGTACAAACAGAATCAGCAGGCTAGTGTTGCAAAAATATTGCAGGCCAAATGATTTCCATGATTTCCAAGTCTTGCACTGATTCTTAATTTTATTATTTTCCTTTAACTTCTTCCTTAGATACAAGGTGTATGTCTCAATCTACAAATGCAAGCTTGGGGTTCCTGTTTCTAACTTTAGCATCTAAAATTAGTTCAAAGCCTGCCTCAGGAAAAGAAATCCAAACATGAAGAAGCAAATCAACTGCCTATATGTACTGGTCTGCTCTTGATTATAGATGAGAATCGAATATGACTAGGTTAGATGAATCCCACATGGAGAGTAGCTAAATTTCCTCAATGGCGAGATGGAATTAAAGACAACATTAGAGATACTTTAATTTTTTTAGTGCACATGATTATCATACAAGTATGATTTTCAGATGTGCTCAACAAAAGCATCTTCCATTGGCTTTTGTTCTGCTTGGGAAAGTTAATACTCCCAGTGATCAGGTAGAAGATTTTTCTGACCGGATCTTTGAATATGAACGAAAATCACCCAATTGCCATCACCAGAAATTTATTTACTCCAAACTTTTCAAAGTAGTGTTAACTGATGCTGAGATCTTTTTCTTAAAAAATCTCTGTCAGAAAGTCAAAATAAAAACCCACAATGTGTATTAGACAAATACTTGTATAAATAAGTTGGCATTAAATGATGAATTTATAGGTGACTAGATTTACCCTGTAAGCCAATAATGTTATTTTCCTATATAATATAAAATATAGTCAAACTGCAGCCTAGGGAAAGCATTATATTTATTAAAAAGCCAGTGACTGAAAAAAGCAACAACTTTAGCTTTACAAAGTGGGAATATTAATATTTAAAGAATCTTCAGATACAACAAATGTTAGAGAGCCTGACAACTATAGTAGAAACACTGTTGCCCTATTTCTGTTTCAGAACCTCTGGCCCACTAACTGTGACCAGCTGCAAGTTTTGTTGTAAAAAAGAACAATTTGCTAAAGCTAGTGTCACTACACTGATCCCCTTTTCAGTTCATGAGAGCCATCTCAGCAAATCAGACATTTGTACTCTTATTTAATGAGTTCCTTGGAGGAAGAGAGAAGTCCAGACCACAAGAAGAACTTAATGCTCCACTCAGAACAAAAAAAGCAGTACACTTCCAGTGAAATTATTTAAGTGCTCATGTGGCTCTTTAACAGCAACTATTTCATCTTTATAAAATGGATCATTCAAAAAAGGAGAGTATTTAAAAGAAAAATGTTTTAGAGTTCACAAATTAATGTATGTGCTGTTTTATAAAAGCTATAGACAATTACAAGTATAACTTACCATTAAAACATACACTTCATTGTTAACACTTTAAAAGACTAATGAAAGCATCTGGTACAATAAGGAGCAAAAAATACCTGAAACATTAAGTAAATTGTTCCAACAAACACATTTGTATGAACTTGTAACACTTCTACCTTACCACTAACTATAGACGTCCTTCTTTCCTATGGCACTGATGTATCTAATAGTCAATTGAGTTTGGAAGCCAGGGGCATTCTAACTAACAGCATGTGCAAGTCTCCTCCTTACATCAATGTCTGGAAGCAAGAATTAATACCCAAGCAAAGCTGGCACCAAGTAGCTGAGAGGGGTGGGGACCCCCAATGTTGCTAAATATAATCCAAAATCCAACTGTTGTCTGTTATCAGATGATATTTGTAACTTAATAAAGAAGCATCTGAAGTTTTTACACTGGGTTGTCATTAGCTTTTTAATCTTTTCTTAATCCACTTCAGCCCTTAGAAACTTCTCCTGTACAGAAAATGAGGCAGATGCTTAAGTATATTCTCACTCCCTTCACGCTCCTCCCTCCTTAAGCAAACTTTGGTCTTCCCCAGACTGAAATTGCATTGATTAGCTTTAGGCTGCCTTAATATTTAGAGCAATCCTTGATGTTGTAAATAGTTTTTATAACTCTTAATAAAGCATCAGATCCATGGTACTTGCATAGCAAGGGATTCATCGGCTTAGAGAGATGTTTACTTCTCAGCCTAAAGTCTCAGTTCATCTTACCATCATGGAGATCTAGTTAAAAAACTAGTCTAGAACAACCTCATCCAAGTAGAGTGTTTAGAAAAGGTCATAAAATAATGCCCTTAAAGCACCTTTTTCTCTCCAGTAACTCTAAAAGTCTAGAGGAACTACTTCATAACTAGGCACTTATAATTACAGAGGCAGGGCTGATTTCACTTATAGTGCTTTTGCTATTCCACTAACCAAATATTTGCAGAGCACTGACTTACTGAGAACTATCCAAAATGTAGTATGAATAATTTTTAGAGATTGCATAAGAGTCAGCAATCTTTATCTTTAAAATATATTTCTCCTATCACAGAATATAAACACAGATAGCCATATGAATAAAACCCAAAAAACCATGTGTAAAGGTACCAGGGAAAAAAAGCAGTCTTGGAAATACCCACAATAAGTAGAAGGCCTGTGAACAACTGCTGTTTTTGCAAGAACTAAACTTGTGCAATGGCTTTAAATTGGAGTAACATTCACTGTGGGCTGATGAGGAGGAAGAGATGGAAGGAGGAAGACGAATAAAAACGCAGTGCGTCAGTTTTGGTTCGTTATACTTGATCAGACATTTACACACAAGAAGATATCTGTCAACACACTTCACTATGAAATATTCAGTGCTATTGACAGCCATCTTTGTGGCACTAAATCTTCATCTGAATTATCAGACATTTATACTGTAATTAGCTTGAGATATATTCTCATTTTAAAGCAGTGTATTCTGCTTCCTGAACATCTTAGTGATATTTTAAAACTATATTTTATAATCAGCCACAGATTGTTGTCTCATTTCTTAATAGAAGGACAGGTAGTGAAAAGAAAAAAAAAAAAAGCAATTTCTTTACTTCAGAAATCTTAACCATCCCAGATGACTTTTCGTCTCACATGAAAAGAGACAGTTTGATTACTATATACTCATTGCCATACATCATTCCTATGCAAAATCTTTTCCGTTTCATATACTGATTCAAACCCACTCCCACTATAATTTTAAGAAGGTGTCATTTTGCATATGAAATTCCAACCATGCTACTGGACCTAAAATCACATCCACAGATTGAATTTAGTGATATTTTTATGTTCACTAGTTTTAATTGTAAAACTAGTATGTTTTACGTTCACTAATTTTAATTATAAAAATAGTTTACAAAACCCAGTGTTGCCCTTCTAGGAGAAGCCATGTTTTTCCTAGCTGCCCTTGTCTGGTTGAAAATGTTTATTTGCAGCAGGAGTATTGCCCAGGAAAAAATGGTTAAGGAACTAATGGAACTGAACCGTCTTCTTAGGAAAAACTCGACAGGACTTGGATCAGCTCTTACAAGCACATTCTAAGAGTAAAAAGGCAAAAAGCTGCTGTCGGAGGAAACATTTACTGAAATAGTGATGAACAGCAACATGGAGAGCAGGCTTGTGCAAAAAACCAGAAACAAACAAAACAAAACCAATAGTTTCTTTTCCTGGAAAACAAAAACACTATACTCAGCCTCCAGAAGCAGAGATACATATATTAACAGAAAAGTAAGCGTGAAACAGTGATAAAGCTTTACAAACAGTTTTTATGTGCTACATGAATAATTACCTGATTATGTGTTGGATTTCATCCTTGTGGAGGCAAGAGCAATCTCAAAAGAAAGAGGAAATTCTGTTCCTAATGCAGGCCTACTTATGTTCCAAAAAAGACCGATGCCTTCGGAGCAAGTGGGATTCAAATTCTAATACTTAGATTTCCTTTTGCCACTGCCTGTCAGACTCCACACGAAGCCTCAGCCTGGCTGTGACACATAAATATGTGGTTGTGGAGCACATCAAGATCAGTGAGCAATATCACTAGAAGTGCAAAGGCTACCGATGGAAAAAGATTCCTCACTGTTGCTTTTTGGCATTCAGGAATTGTGACTAATTGAGACTGCGCCTTTTTTAAACACACATCAGGGTCTCTTTCAAAAGAATCTTTTGCCCTTCTGCTGAAATGACATTAATAAGAAAAAGCAGAAGAGATTAAACTAGCATCACAAATTTTTTTGGTGGAAAGCCTTCCCTCATAAATGCTGCAGCCAGACATTGGAATCAAGACAAAATCAGACAGAGCTTTTAGGAGAAAGAGGAGGAGGAAAAAAAAAAGATATTTCTATCTATTGGGAAAAAGAGTTACTGCTTTTTGCGCAATAGAATTGGTGTCTATTTCAATATTCAGTTTAAGGCTAACCTGAAAACCAAACAAAACACACATTGCAGTTATTTTAAGGACAGGACACTCAGCAAAGGATATAAAAGGATACCAAAATATAGCCAATGACTGTGTCCTTTGGGCAGGTGAGGAAGGAAAGCATTTCAACATCAGCTCTGCTACCATAACAAAACATCTTAGCAAGTAATTCTCAAAACAAGCGATCTGCAAAACCTTTATAGTCTCTTTTATTTAGCATTTTGTCATGGAAATGTGAAAAATGTAGTGTATTCAGAAAAGAATTTTAGCATCTTTGGAAAAAGCTCTTCCAACGAAAGGAAACCTGATTTAAAAAAAAAATCAAGAAGACAAAGAATCTTTTCCTTTATTTGGTTTACAGCCAGCTTCTATACTCACAGAGGAAAGGGCTGCATTAGCTACATAAAATAAGTGGAGGGACTACAGGGGCTGAAGGACACGCAAAGGTTTGCCAAGGCTGCTGAGAACACATGGCCCCGTCTTTCTGCTGCCCAGAGCTACAGGCCTCAGTGCCCTCCCGTCTGAAACACCGAATCACAGACGTCTTCACTGGTGTCTGTGGAGCTGCCCCATAAAACCGCCAAAAATGAGAGTCAAATACAGTGTTTATTCTCTAAGAAAATAAGACCTAAACTGTAATATTTAAACTACCTCAACTTAATGGAAATTCCTATTGACTTTGACAAGTGAGCAAAAAGAAAAGTCAGCTAGAAATAAATTAAATGTTGGAGAAAAAAACTTAGAGATAGCAGGGAGGCCAACGAAAATCCAGGGAAAAAAAAATACATCAGTGTGACACTCAACCCAAAACATCCATTTCGGCACTTACAAGTTGTTCTGGGTAAAACCTCTGCCGAAAGTATCTTTGTAGTCTTGCATTTGCTTCTAACATTAACGAGGGAAAAAATAGCTTATGAAGTCTTTCATACAGTGATTTGGAAATGAAACAAAAGGAGACTGGCCAAAAATATGGGTACAATAATCCTGGATTGTAAATAAAGTACTGTCAAATTCAAAAGAAAAGAGCATTATTCTTACCCCAGTCTTTTCTGAACTAAATTTTATTATTGCAAGGAATAGCTAAGTCAGCTGCTTTCTGAAAATTAAATTAACTGCCTCTGAGTAAGTTAAAGAACTAAAATCCTAAAGTCTAAATGAGAAGAAATGGTAGAGGGCCCTCACAAAGGCTTGTGATACTCTCTCTAAAAACCATGTACCCTATAACTCACTTGCTCTGTGGGTATCCCAGGTTTTTTCTAAGCTACCAGCAGTACCAACACATCCTGAGCAACAATTCCCCCCATGAAGCATAGCTCAGAGGTGCAGAAGTCTCTGAGAGCCATCAAGCAAGAAGAGGTTACAGGCCATTTAGAATTGAGCAAACTTTTTTTTAGGGAGAAAGCACAGTTTTCCAGGTCTCTAAGAGTACTATAGATGAGACTGTTGTTCTTACTACAGTATTCGTGACAAGGAAAATACAGTGGCTTGTACAGCTAATGTGAGTCTGGTGGATGATGGCAGTTCTGTGAGATTAACTACATAATTTAAAAGAAAAGTGATCACAGGGGGGATGACTTGACATTTCTGAGGAAGGTGGTTGGCCTCGTGTGGGATTTTTAAACTTCATTAATCCTACAGAGCTCAGCCTTTTTATTACATCCTTAGCCTGCGAGCCATAAAAATAAAGGCGTACTTTGTGTGCTCCAGTGCCTGAACAAACCATCACGTTTTCCAAGCAGCTATATGGAAAAGTTCAGGACGTTTAGATTTTAAGGACTACTGCCCAGTTTTCCCTAAAACCTGTGCACTTACTAGCACGTAACAGCAACATTTTTACGCCCTCCTGTTCCACTTTTTGTCCTTGGAGGCTCTGCTCACCTTCTAGAGCCAGACGACTTAAAAAGAAAACCTCTTTAGTGGTTATTTGTGCCACAGAAAGTAACTAACTTTTATGGGCTGTGATACAAATCCACAGAAGACCAACAATATGTGACAAGCAGCTGGGAGACTTGAAACTTCTGAGCAATATCTGCTTTGAATTATAACTGCACATTATCTCCAATCTCATGGCATATAAAAAAGGGAAAACCTTAAGGAGGATTAAATAGGTGAAGGTGTAAAGATTAAACTGTCAAGCAATGAAACACCACCCACTAAAATATAAACTATCACTACTGGGTGAAATTTGTTTTCAGGAAAGCAAGTTCACTCTTAAAATATCTACTGCCAAAAAATGGGAGAGGTATCCTTTTCATTTACATCCTGTCTCGGCACCCACTATTCCCTGGCAGAAGAGTTGACTAGAGGGATCTTCGGGACACAGCAGTTTTAGCGCTAAAGCTCTGAATTGCCTTTACAATGAAACACAGTTCATGCATTGTTAATACATTCTAACTTATTTGGGCTTGCAGAACACTAATGTTATTAGATATTATACACTATTATACTCCTAAAGAAGCAAAACAACTAAGTTGTGCACTGTGTTAAGAAAATGAAAAATGAGATTGAAGTTATACAGGTATATAATGGGGCATATTTTATATATATATATATATAAATATATATATCTGTGTGTGTGCATATATATATATATATATAATGTGGCATATATATATAAATGCATACATATATAATATATGTAAAAGCAGCATAGATTACATTGTTACTGTGATAAACCATTTGGTTAATTAGCATTTCTAGCCCCCAAGGAAAGGACAAAAGTGGGATATGCATGGTATTTCAAGTAAAAGGGGAGAACTATGCAGTAAGTTTATATTAGGTATTCTTTGCTCAAATATTCCTGTCTCCAAGACTGAGATACTTAACAGCATGAGAAATTCTTTTTGTGCAGGTAATTTGGAAGTTAGAAGGTAGTCAAGACCACGTGTCACAACAAATAATAACATCCCTTTTTTGATTGCAATAGATATTGAGAATAGAGTTCATAAACTCAGTCCATTTACAGCATGAATAAGGACTGCAGCTTGACCCAGTCCCTGGCACTTTCCACAGCAAGATGCTCCTCTGGCAACCATTTGTTCTTTTCTTTTTGAGGGTGGTGGAGGGAGCAGATGAGGGAGGGAAAAGTATAGTTTGATGTAATATCCTAGTGTGCAAATCAGAAGCACTTCCATGCGGGCCCTCATGGCAGTATCAATTTCTGCTGCAAGAAACCACACTACTGTTCTACAGAAAACAGCTTTTATTTAATATGGACAAAATCCATCAACTGATATAATCAATTGACTGAACATTCAATAATCAATGCTCTGCTTCAGTTCTATTAGACTTCAAATCTCAACAAGCTATTTAACTTGGAGTTTAGTATTCCCTATGGTTTCAGGTTAAAGCTTCCACAGAACAAATTACGATATTCTAAATAACCACTGACTTACTAAGTAAACCTTATGGCACAGCTGAGTCCACAGCTGACTCATTGTCTGTGACTCTCAATATTTAGGGTTTTAAATGAGATTTGAATAAAAATTATTGGTCCAAATTCTTTCATGGAAAGTTTCAAATGCCTCCTTTCACAGGGATGTTTTATCATTGTAACTGGATCTGAGCTAGTCATTCCTGTCTCAGGAGGAATGTAGTGTCATTAGCAGTCACACATAGCACCTTGAGGCTGCATAAACAGCCACGCTTGTCCAGTTTCTGTTCTTGTTCCATCACTGGCATATAAGACAATTTACGTGTTAAAAGTATCTAAATTTGCTTTGCAAATGAGCTGTCTTCAAATTCTCCTATAACAGAGGGATATTTTTCACAATATTCATCACTTGTACAAAAACACTTAAAAAGGAGGCACAAGAAAGTTGTTATAGCTTTTATTTATGCTCTGTTTGTAAGTCTGCCACAATATCATCTTAATTCAAGTTGTTCACCATAAAACAATAGATTCTCTTCTTAATGGCTCATAAAGTAAGTACTATAAACAATCAGCAACAAAATTAGACTGTAAAGCTTTAAGGGTAAATGTACAGGAGTCTAATGCTCCCACTCAAGATCAAAAATTTCAATGTAAAGTGGACAACAATTGAAAATATAACCATGGTATGATCTGACCCTTTTCCACTTAAAGGAATAAAACAAGCAAACAAAGAAAAAAAACTTGAACTTTGAGCCTGTTGCTGTTATAAGAACTATCTTGTAGACAATAATTTCCAGTAAAAGTCAGTTGAGAAAATACAACGGAATGTGATATTTGTGATGTAAAATAGCTATTGCAAACAAGCAAACAAACAAACTACAGGTCAATGAGCACTGCTAAACAAGTTAAACCTTCTGTACATCCTCAGGGAGTCCTTTTCCCTAGAGGCAGATGCCTCCCTTGTGCATCTATACATTGACATGAACTATAGTGGTTTCCAGAAATCCAGCTTCATCTCTAGACTGGAAAAACTATTGAATAGCTGTGGTAGGAGCATGAAAGCTCCTCCAGCACAGCTTGCTGCAGCTGATTTGACAAACTAGCTCTTCAAGAAGCCATGGGTCTTTCACACTCTTGAAGTATTTTATTAGTAAGAAGACTTGGAAACTAAAAAACTTTCCTAATGAGCTCTTGGGGTTCTACAGAGTAACGTCTGACGGCTTTGTTAGACTTCTCAGGCTTTCGCTTCCTTCTCCTTCTCAGTCATGAAGAGAAACTGAAGTAAGAACTGGTTATTCTTATGGCTGTGCTCTGCCCATTGACACCAACATCTTGGGGTCACTTCATAAGTGAAACACTTGGAGAAGACATAGGAGCCCTCAAATGTTTTCCTGCAAATTTCTCCCTGGAACTGTGATAAAGGGGCCTGCCCACCTGCTTGCAAAGAATACCAGCTCTAACACTTCTTTCTCCTAAAGCTAGCAGATGGACGCAGAGTCCACTGATTCATTTCACATGTTACTAAATGATTATCAGAGACATAAGGCTAGTTTCAATTTCAAATGGTAAGTGTAAGACACTGTGCTCATGATTTAGTCCTGCTTTTTTGATTAATGTTTTTCTCAGTAGAAGATCAGATGAAGTAATCACATACTGACCATCTCAACACACTTACTATTCTGTTTGAGTGCCATGAGCAATTTTCAGCTAAAATATTAACATTTTGGTCAGTGCTTTGTGTTTTTGCAAGTCACTTGTGACTCATGAGTGTCAAGTGTCATCTTTAGCAAGGGAAGAAAAGATTATTTTCTAGGAAGAGATACAGCTTTCCTTTCTCTCTATCTTTAGGACCACATATGTCCCAAAAACACAGATCCACAGTTCGTGTTTATTCACAGACGATCAAGAACTGCCCCTGCCTTCCATCCTCTGAATTAGAGCAGGTATTTTAGGAGCTGAAGGTTCCTACACATGGTTCAGCTATTCTGCAGCGTAGTGTGGCAGCTTCACACACCAATACGTCGGCTATGTCTTTATGACGCCCTTTGATGTTCTGCTACACTGCTCTACACTGCTTTTAGTGTAGGCTGGTGTAATACTACAACCACAAGAACAAAAGCACTTAGCGGAGATGCAAGAGCCCTCAAACAATTTATTGCAAATTGTTCTCCAGAGATCTTTCAGAACTAACATAGTTCAGGCAATAATGTAGCTGTTCTTAACCTTAGTCTTACTCCTAGCTGGTCATCTTAAGTGTTGCTAAGACAAATTTTGAAAATTCAAGATTCACTGGGAACATTAGCACAGCCCAACCCCTACACAAGAAAGATAGAGAAGATGCAGCAAGAGGGATGGGTATTTACAATGCGTTATCAACAGGAATATTTTTAAAGTCCCAGAGGAAATCTTAGTTTCTCCCACAGGACATGTACTATCCCGCAAGAGCTATTACCAGCATGACTAAGAGTCCCAAATGTAAGACAATTTCCTTTTATGTATAACAAAGCCCACAGAGTTCTTATTCTTCTGTATACCTCCCTACTTGCACAAAGCTGGTTCTCATAAGTAAGGATATTTGGGCTAGAAAATCCTTCCTTTCACAAGGACGGAGGTCTTCATTTTTTAAAACTTCAATTTCACTGACAACTTCACCTGTCTGCAAGAAAGGAGAGGCAAGTCACATATTCACCATCTTCCAGATAGCTTCTGTGGGGAAATTTGCAATATATGTTTCAACCCAAGTTCTAATGGAAGGAGTGAGAGCTAAAAGAGGGAAAAAAAAAAAGTTGATTTTATGATGCCTTCACACTCTCAGATTTAATTCACTCACCCTCACATACTCCCAAACAACATGCCATTGTGACCCCTAAGTCATTTGACCACCAACGGACACTTCGTTTTGTCCTCTACACATTCCCAGGGTTCTCGATGGGTGAAAAAAAATGGATTTCAGACAGATTTTCCTTATCCTTTAGGAATCATCAGATATGACAGGGAGTCCCTTTGCCTCAGAATCATTCTGGTTGGAGGTTCTGTAAGTGCTGGCTTGGGTTGCTTGCCTGTTGTCTTGCTTCCCTTGTTCAGGGTACAAGTTTGCTTTCATGCTTGCCTAAGGGGCGCTTAAAGCCTATTTAGTCTCCAAGACATCATCCAGCTTCTCTGTGATCCAGTTTTGACACAGCAAGGAGGCAGTATTCTCCTTGCTGTATCAAAATACTCCTGTACTCCAGGAGTATTTTCTTCTCCTCTTGTCTCTGCGTCCAAAATCCCCATAATACATATATACACATTACTTCAATCCAAAAGCTAGAACTGGGATTTCACAACAACCACCCAGCTTCCTGACACTCATTAGTTGTAATAAACCAGTAACAGATGACAGAAAGAAACTGCCTCAGGACAGGAAGCCCTGAAGTCCTGAGCAGCACCCAAGCCAGCACGATTTCAGGAGCTGAAATTGCATAACACCTTTCACACTACAGTTTCATCCTGCACCTAGCTGGCTTGTTGCTCAGAATTAAAAAAAAAAAAAAAGGCCACAAGTGTAAAGTGAATGGATGGAGTCAAGGAGCTCCAGAATCATCTTTAGTTATTTATATAGTCAAAACAAAAACTTTTTTTTTATTTGGAATTTGTGTAATGCATTTTTGATTTTGATGGCAACTAAAAATAGTTTAAAAGTGGATAAACACACCAGCTAAAGATAACTCCTTATGCAATCCTGATTGTATAAAAAAGAGCTTTGCTCTTAAAGTCACATATGTCTATATGCCTTGCTGTCCAAACTGTTTACTTTTCATCATGATCTCTCCTGATTCTCAAGGTAGCAATTTTCACTCTCATATCTCAGATTTATTCACATATGAAGCAACAAAGAAAAATTCTTCTCAGCTCTGAGTTACCTAGTTAAATAAGTTAAAAACAAATAAACAAACAAAAACCACACATACAGAAGAGGCCTCTTAACACCTACTTTGAATTTTAATTACCGTAGCTACCATATCCTAGAGGAGATGCCTGTTTCCTCAGATGAAGGCAGTAGGTGTTTGCATTGACAATTCTCTCGGAAGATGTGTCTGCCTTCTTCAAAGATGACTTTTGAAGCTTTGGGCAAATCCTGTTTTTTCTTTTCTCTACCATACATTTCACCTCTCCGCTTCCAGTGGGGAGGCCTAGCGAGCAGCAGGTCTTACTGGGGCCGGATGAGCAAATCCCGAGGGCAAAAGCGGGCAGCAGGCAAGACCTGGGAAGCGCCTGCACCCCAGCCCTTCCAACGAAGCGAACCCAGCGCGTCCCAGCCCTGCTTTGCCCCACGCGCGCGCGCCGCGTCACATCCAAACCCCCGGGCAACAAAAAGCAGCTAATTGTCTGCTTGGCAGCACAGGCAGAGCAGGCAGTGCTGGAAATCACTTTTAAACAGAGCGAGGAGGAAGGAAAAAAAAAAAAAAAAAAAAAGTCCCTTGTGTTCCCATGCCTATCAGCAAATGTGCTGAACGAGAATCAAAACTCCATTAGGATCTGTTATCCCTATTGATCTAACTGGAAACTAGATGAAGCCTTCAATAACAGGTTCTATAACTAATGCTTTCTATCGCTTCAATCCCAGCCCGAGCTGTTTTATACCAAAGCCATGGTGTGTACTCTCACAGTAAGCTTAGCTTTGCAATTTAAGTTCTTACTACATTTACATCCAATAATGGTGAATGCATAACAAATGCAAGCACAAATCTATCAAAAAAAAAAAAAACAACATACTTGCACACTCACCACACACTTTATTCTCCTACTTCAAATGAAATTAGCTGATCATTTACATGAAGTGAAGAAATCTGCATTTCACTGTAAAAAGACAATACTGCTGTAACTTCATCCACAGCAAGAAATACAGGTAAAAACTAAAATTTTAGAATATGAAATGGGAAACTCTTCAAAAAAATTGAATATTTTGCTTTTAATAGGAACAGTTTGGATTCTACTTCTACACTTCCAAGCTGATAGGGAACATTGCTAGAAAGACACGGGCACCTCTGGCTCTCAGGCTGGTGTGCACATTCTGCCAAAAAATCTTATTCGGACCCATGACAAAGCAACAACTATGATAACCACCCCTTGCTGAGTGTCATTTCCCTGTTGTTGCACTATGAGCATTTACCTCACTGTCTGTTTTATTCAATCTTCTCTTGTTAGATAAGTATCTAAGATACTTAGTTTAAAAGTTGTATTATTTTCAAAACATAAAGAGTATGTCGTATTTTCACCCATCTGGGACCTGGCAGCATTGCTCTTTCTGTTTAGTTTTACATTTTTTCAAATGAAGCCGGTGGGTCAGTGCTATGCAGGTAGAAAGAATCTGGAGAGAATTTAGCAGGTTGATGACTTCCTTCCATATTTCCAAGAAACTCTTGTTTTAAAATTGCTCCCATTTTACTTTTCAAAGAGTATCCTTTATTGTTTCCAATGCAGTCTTTTCAAATAACAAATAAATCAAATTTTAAAAACTATAAATAGGTTTCAATTTTTAATACTTTTGGCTTTAGGGAAAAGGGTGCCTGCCACGGGAGTATCCTCTCCTCTCTCCCACACCCCTTACTTCATGTAAAATCAATAAGATTTCTTCAAATTGGCCCTTAGAAATATGGTTGGTAGAAGTGGGGGGAATGTTGTTTGCAAGGGATAGGGTAGGAGGAGAAACTTGGTTTGTTGCCTGTTTATTTTTAAATTGAAAATCAAACAGTGCAGCCACAAGTAACATTCAATAGATGAGACCTTTTAAGATCTTTTCCATTCCATATGCTTAAAATATCTATGAACAGTATTTTTACCTAAATATTTCCTAGATATATTTTATATGACCTCCAGAAAAGGAAACAAACTATCTGAATATCTATATCCTAGTAAACTGAACAGATGAGTAGATGATGATTTTAATGAACTCTGTCTTCGAGGCACTTGAGGCATCAGTCACTGCCCCGAGCTCCTCCACGTGCCTCTCAGCTGTGAAAGTGGCATCAACTTCCTATTGAGGCAATTAAGAAACCTCCCAACACAAAATAGCAAACAAAACCCACAAGAGTAAGGAAGAAAGGAGCTGAACCACTGCTTTAATCGTGACAGATATTATGCCAGTCAATCCAAATCTGTAAATACAATCTAAATTGTGAAGCTGAATACAGTTATCCGCTCTAGATAGAGCAAATCAAATGCAAAGGCACATTACAGCATTTACAAATTTTCTTCTCAATAGAAAAATGGCACCTATATTCAAACAAGTGACAGGAGCAGTATGAGGATAATGCAAGTTATTCTTGCTTGCTAGGATTAAATTTTTAATCAATATTTTTTTTTCTATTAAGAAAGAGCAAAACAGTCCATTTCAGACAGGTACAGGTTATACAATCTTCATTGCACAACATTAACAGGTTTTTTGTTGCTGTTGCTTTTTTTTTAAGGGATATTTCCTTCTCACAGATTGCTTGCTGCATTAGAATGAGTAAAATAAAGATATTTTCAAAAAAAAAAAACAACAACAAAAATGAAAGATGCCATCAGTTTATTTAGTAATTGCTACTTGCTATAGTACAGTGAAAAGTTAGAGACAACTGCCCTGGATAGAGTTGCTACTCTACCTTGAAACTCCCTTACTTGTAATTTCATCCAATCTCTTGCACTTACACATGGAAAAAAGAACAAGCAAGGTAACACTTCGTGGTTATAAAGACGGGTGCCCAGTTTTTAATTTTAACAGTAGCTTAAGTGCAGACTTCAGAAGATGTGAAAAATCCTTTAAAAGGATACAGGTTTTAAGAGTATGGCTCATCACGTCTTATGGAGCTCTTATTACAGCTCAACGGTGCCAAGAGGAGAAGTTCCTGCTACCAGCCCCGTGGGCAGCTCCCTCTCTCCTGCCTGCGGCCAGCTCAGACACTTGGCAGAGCTCCCTGAGAGCTGCTTTAGGTTGCAAATGGAGGAGCAACATGATCGTTTTCTGCCACGCTAAGAGGTTAGAGCACCAAACAGGAGCCTGTCCCTTTTTAAGGACCACCAGCTCCAGCAATCCAGCTTGAAATCATTGGATTCAGCTACAACTCTGCAAATTTTATTCAAATCCTGAAGTTTTATGAATAACAAATCTTGCTCTAGCCACAGCTAAAATGCTCTCTGTAACTGAATCTCACCTCATCTAGTACAGGCATCAGCAATCATGCACATAATATATAAAACAAAAAGAAATCTGCCTGTAGTAACTAAACTGTAATGCAGCAAACATTACAGCATACAAGTATTCTGTTTGCAGATTATGTTCATGAGGCAAAGATATATTTAATGTCAAAAATATACTTCTGCATCTGAAAAGCCTTGTGGATTCCTCTTAGCACTACGAAAGATGCACCTCAAAAGAAGCTAGAGAAAAAGCTGAAAATCTTTTACTAAAACCACCTTATGCTTTAGTTTTTTACCAAATTAAAAAAAAAAAAGAAAAATTACTAAATTCAGAAGAGAAAAATAAAGCCATATACATTTTCTGGGAATACTAGAGGAATGCACATGGAATGAACTCAAAAGAATAAGGAATGAATATGAACAACAGCTAAAGGACAAGGCATGAGGTAGTAGATATTAGACCAAAAGACATAAATAAGGATGGAAGGAAGGGTTGAGATTTTTGGGCTTATCAGTTTCAGTCTCCCCTCCTACATGTAGGAAGTGAAGAGCATCTGCCTCCCTCTCTGGCTGTTACTGCACAGCTAACTCGGGACAGGCATTGGTGTCACAGCAAGCAGGTAAAAGTGCCCCTTGATGGTGTTGGTGATATTGCCTCCTTGGTGATGTTGGTGACTTGGTAATACAGGGATATCAACCTTTTTTTTTTTTTTTTTTTTAAATTGACATTTTCTCAGGAGTAACTGAGTCAAGCTGTGCATCAAGAGCCATCAAAAGGTCTCTCTTTAATAATAAAAATGGGCCTATTATGACCCTTAAGCATCTTAAAAGCTCCAAATAAAACTATGGTTTTGAAATCTCCTGATGCAGGCAGGAACCTATTCAGGGCCAGTAAACAGAACTGTTTTTACCCACTGTATTGCTGAAATGAGAAATCATCTCTTAAAAGTCTAAAACAAACCAACTACTTTGCATTAGTGAAACCTCGTGTTTACTAATTCACAAAAAAAGAAAAAAGAGGAAAACAGCACTTTGATAGTCTTGATATGACAGGAACTGCTCCATTCACTGTTACATATAACCAAGGAAGATGTAAAGCTATCTATCAAATGCTGCTTTTATACATTTAGTTGATTTGACTAAACAAAAGTAAATCAATGTGTCTTAATTTCAATTTGCAATACAGCAAACTTCGTAAAGCATGAACGGGAACTTGTTGTTTAGCTCATTCCTTCTTTATAATTTTTTTCTTGGACTTCTTTTACTTGGCAAAAATATCCCATGCACAAGAACCAGAAACAGATTAAAAGACTCAGGGAGAGAGAGAAAAGATTAATTCCTACCAGCCTTTTCTTCCCCCCAAAGAGGTATACAAATCATTTGAACACATGGATTGTGTGACAGGAGGCAGACCACAGACATAGAAACACAAGTCAAACAGCAATATTTCACAAACTAAGGGTCACAAGTTTGGAATGAAGCTGGAAATAGAGTTAAGGAAGAATTTAGGAATTGCTTCCTCATACCAGGAAGAATCAAACAATTATCAAGTATCACATGCTACCAAACAAAAACACTTCCACAAAGCACAGAATCTATACTCTATATTTTAAATAAGTTATAGAAACAAATAAACAAACAAAATATTTAAATAAACTGCTATAAGCCCTCACAGCAGCTTTCCATTTAATCTTATATTTCCATAATTCATTTCCATACCAGAATAGACTGTTCAGTACAACTTTTATTTAACAACAATTCTATTTTTCTTTACAACAGAATGCTTGGTCATAGAAACTGACGTAAAAAGCAAAATCATAGAGGTAAAAAAGCCCAGAATACGATAGGGTCATAGGGTCCTCGATGTACAGGGAACATGCCAGCATTTCAAATAATATTGGAGTAACACAGAAAAGGGGGGAGGTTATTGCAAAAGCAAAACAAAGTACACTTTCATCCTCTCTCAGACATAGCAACTGAAGTGACAGACTGTTGAGAATACACGGAAGGTTATTTATAACTGATACCACATATGGAAAGATTAGTGAGGTTTAAGAGGTTTTTACACTGGGAAGTATGTTTAGATTCCAGCAATTATCAATTATTAGCTTTTCCAGTCAGCTTTTCCATAAACAAAATGAATAGTAAGCAAGCAAAATTTCTTTATTCCAAGCCAATTGGTTCCTAAAATACAGGGTTCTCCATTCTTAAGATTTTAAAGTCCATTCTAACTGCATTTTTGATAATACAGACTTACATAACACATAAGATGCTCTTTATGATAAGCAGGCAACAGAATCTTGTCACCACCATGAAACCATCATATGAAAGCTTGTTTTGTTTATTAAAAAATTGATATCAGTAACAAAGAAAAAGATTGCCACATATGTAACAAGAAAAGAGTACAATAACCAGGAAGCCTAACCATACACATTACACAGAAGTAGGTAAGTAAACATGAGTTATTTTGCTTTAATACTTTGATGTTTTATGTCACAAAAAAATCAGATTAGTAGCTGTGCTCAAATCCTGTTGTAGCTGAAGAACAACCATCAAAGCTGTGTGTTTTTGTTAGACAGTGTAACAAGATTACACAGTGTCCAGCTCTGACCACTCATTGTAATTCCTTTATTTCACTTAAGCCTTACATTCTTTCCATTAAGTCTCAAATAGAACAAGTGGCAGCTTTCGACTTCAATACTAAAGAGCATAGACTAATCTGAATAAAAGGTCACTTCTCATAATTTTGCAATTAATTCATCTCCTCAGATAAAAGCAGTAGAAAAAAATAAAACTGAAGCTCATTTTTTTATGCGTCTCTTAACACAAAAAGTGAGTAATGGTGATATCAGTCTCTGCAAGATTAGACTTGAGCTAACATTTCAGAAAGAATGAGATGCAGCTAACATAGTGCCAGAAACACATATACAGCAAAGCAAGCTAGTGGTCCATGTGTTCAAGCATCCAGTCACTTCTAAATGATGCAGCACTTGAGGCAAAAAGCAAGAAACTTTTTGGCTTTAAAAATTCTGTGGTTGGGGAGTGGGGAGGAGTATCAACCTGGCAGTTACTTGAATCAGAGACATAACCTTTCATTTTAGTCATGATGGCCTGACAAGTACAAGGACAAAATTTATTCTTGCAATAAACTCTTCAACAGAGCTTTCCATTTGTCTGTTCTAGGTTGATTTACAAAGCAAGCATTTCCATTATCCAGATGAATACATGAAAGCACCAAGATTAGATGGTAAAGGAGGGACTAAGCACTGGTCTTGATTATCAGTCGCCTCTCCGCTCGCTCTCAGCGATGAACCATTTGTAGAGTCTCTCACAAAATTGATTATATAGATGAAGAAAGTGTTAAATTGCATCAGAGTAGTGCCCCAGAGTGAAGTCATGAGTAACTTCTTGCAATATTTCTTCATCAGTAGTATTTCTATTTAGACTATTTTAATAATGAATATAAAACTCATAACCAAATTGCAAAGAATGAGTCAGGAATGTCTTTAAGGCATACAGCAGCACTACCATTCATTTCCTTGCAAGTGCTTAATAGCCTGGAAATCTATCTACTCTAGTAAGGGAGTTTAGGAAGGAAGAGAAGACGGAACCTCTTTATACTGGAAGTGAAAATATGTATTTGAATATAGATAAGCCAATAGTTCCTAAACACTCATGTAACTACGCTACAGTAAGCAACATAGAACTAGAACTAGAGGTAATGGCCACAAACTGAAGCACCATAAGTTCCACATGAACTTAAGGAAAAATTTTTTTAACAGTGAGGGTGACAGAGCACTGGAACAGGCTGCCCAGAGAGGTTGTGGAGTCTCCTTCTCTGGAGATCTTCCAAACCCGCTTGGACGCAGTCCTGTGCCACGTGCTCTAGGTGACCCTGTGTGTGCAGGGGGGTTGGACTAGATGATCTCTAGAGGTCCCTTCCAACCTTAAGCATTCTATGATTCTATGATAGCTATAAATCTGGCCTCTTTTCCCTTTGAATCACATTCCCTTTTAATCAAATGCTACACATCAGCACACATGACAAGTATTTCTCCATCGAGCCTCCTTCCTGTTTCTTCAGGTTCTTGACCTTCTTTTTCACTTATTCACAGTGGTAGTGAGTGGAAGAGTCAGATCAGGGTCTGGGCACGGTGCTATTCTCTTTGGAACTTTCTGCGAAATGAAAGAGTAGAACAAGCCAAATACCAACTCTGCTTCACGAACACCAATAATTTTCTGAAAGGTACTTGACTATCCGTGCATTGGCAGATATCACTTCACAGGTATTTTATGAACAGGACACATAGGAACAGAACGACTTCCCCAAATTGGAATTATCTTTATCTATAATCTTGGTGAAGCAAAAATTCTATTTCTTGGGTTTGTGCTACAAAGAGCAGAGGGGCCCTACAGTCTTTAATATTGACCACTTTCCACAGGCTTCAAACTGTGTATCATTTCTTATGCAAGGGAGAGATATGTATATAGCTCACTCCATAACATTACATTTGCATGAGTTGGAAAAACTAGTATTCTCACCAGTTTCTAGATTAACGTTGCCTGAAATACAGTTAATGCATTTTAAAATAGTTTACGGTTTTATCCACATTGGTTTTATTGATTTATCCACAATGCAATTTCACGATAATTCAGGAAAATAAGAACAAATTCAGTTTTTATTTCTTTAGTCTTCCCCCCAGAAAAACAATGCTTAAAATAAGATGATTTTTACTAACTGGTGTAAGGACCAAAAGTAAGACTGGGGAGATAAATGCCATCATGAATCACAGACAGAGATCACTTCTTCATGAAGGGGAAAAAATAGGAGGAAAAAAAAAAAGGATTATTTAAAGTTCACAGACCTCTATGATAACATAAAATATATAACTGTGCATTAAAAACACTGCAGAATTTAACAAGACTATTGGCATAACAAGGACAGATCACTGAAACGTAAATGCTTCTATATAAAATAGGGAACATCTGTAACATAACTGCAGTGATGGTGCAGTTACATGCCTGTAATCAGGAAAGAGACACAACTGGGCAAGCACACCAAGAACCAGGAGAGTTGCTTAAATCATTCAGATAGAAATAAAAGTAACCCCTTAAAGATGCAGCCTTCTTTGAAAGTTTACCAATACTTCATTTTTGCAGACCATCAGGAATTGATGTTTTCCCATCAATTATTGTTTTAAGCTGTTTTCCAGAAAAAAAGCATTACCTCATCCTTTATTGCTCCTGAGCAAAATTAGACTGGCTCCTTAACCTGACAATCCATTAACACAAAATCCTCTAATGTATTTTTACGCTGAGAGCTGAACTATCCAACATGTAGCCACCTACTCCTTATCACACCAGCACTCACACAAATGGTCTCATAACTAGTCTGGGAGAAGGAGCAAGCAGATTGCTGTAGCAAGGTAAAAGCACTTGGAGAAGTACTTTATCAGGAACTCATCTGCAGAACTACACTTGTTTTTCACATTTGTCTAGCAACTCCTAATTATTTATTCTTTGGTGTCTGAAATTTTTCATTTCTTGTAAACCAAATTAAAAGAATAACCTCATCATACTACCTTGCCTTAATGCATTATTCTTCTCTGCACTGACAGATCTTGCAGCATGAAAGATTACATTATCATCCATTTCTTTGCAGCGTTTTCAGCAGCAGTCAAACAGATGAGCAGGTAATTGATGCAACGGCTTGTGGCCAAACTGCAAGCCTTAACTCTTCTCCAGCAGATCATGATTTTGCTATGTTAGATTCTTCTATTCCTGAACAGTTCATTAATTCAACAAAAGAACAGACTTCATACAACTAAAGCAGTAGTTTTTCTTGGGAGGATTTGAAGTTGCCTAAACAAAGAAATATTTCAAGGTTTTTCGAACGTCTAGTTTTGTTCTCATAGTATAGTCCTATAAAATTTAATGCAGGAGGCTGCATCCTCTCACTCATTTAACACAGATGTTTCAGCCCCTGCTCAGCTTGGTATATAGGAAATCCATCTCATGAAGATTCTCTATGCCCTTGAGCATTAAAATAGTATTTTAAGTAAAAGATTAATACTTAGAGGAAAAAACAAGCATTTTAACACATACAAAAAGATGAAGACCAAGACTCACTGGCTCTAGTTAAATTCAATCTAAATACACATGCTCCATTAGCACCTGGAAGTTTTCCAGAAGCCTCCTGTGTCTTTGGCTGCAGGCCAAGATAACCGAGTGTATTCAAGCCCAGGGAAAATACAGTGTCATATTTGAATATCCTACTCCCTACTTTTGGATTTACAATATTCTTTAGTTGCATATATAAAATGTAGCTACCTAACCACTAATATATTTGTATTTTACAGCTATATGCTGTAAAATACACCTAATATGACATAAATTAAAAATGTTCAGCCCTTTTTGCAAAACTGCTACTAACCATTACATTTCCAAGCTTCTTGCGTCATAAAAAATTAAGGCACTAGTCACACCTAACATGAATATATTCTACCTAGCATCCAAGATTTTAACTCGGGTGTGAAATATCACTTATGGAGAATGAATGAAGACTCTCAGGAAATTCATAAACTGCTGTTTCCTGGATTAGCTAGTGCTTTCTACAAGAACGCCAGGACTCAGCACCAGAATTGTCCAAGAGCCTTGTTCAGGCTTCTTGCTTGTCAAAGTGAGGGTCTGCACCGATGGAGAGCTGCTCCCCTACCATTATGTGGGAAATACCAGGGGGAGGAAGAGGTGTTGAAGCTAATCAACATAGCTGAAAGTCCTTACGAAACAGCACCGGAATGAGATAAGGTGGTTCAGCCACATCCTGGGAAAGTTGAGAAGTGTTATGTCTCCATGTACAAGTGGTTAACATTCCCTCTGGAGATGTTCAGATGATAGTATTTTGTTAATCTAAGATAGCAGAGAACATCCAGGATATGAAAGAAAAAAAAAAGTTAGAGGTAGACAGCTATGACTCAAACAACTTGCAAAAGCAATGGTAGACAGTACAGTTAATTCTGGCAGTCTTTGGCTTTAAATGGAAACTTTGAAGTCTCAGGTTTTGATGTTTTCAAGTAGTTGTGTGCACATTTACACACTTCCACATTTTTCATTTCTTTTAAGCAGCCTGCTGAAAGCATCGTAGTAATAACAACTGCTTCTCTGAACTGAGTCAGATTCAGTGAATTTGTTCTCTCAAAGACACTTGAAATAATTTAGTACCTTCATCAGCACTAAAGATTTTTAGTTTCAAAGCACTAGAATTCACAGTGACATTTTCCTGTCGTTTACATAAAAGTTGTGTACATTCACACATTTAACACTTGTGATATTTCTAAAAAGAAAAACAAGACAACTATTTTGCAACCATAGCCTGGATAGTAAAAGATGATCAATGATGCTCTAGACAATATTTGTTGGTCATTAGCTTAATATCTAGGCAACCTCAAAAAGTGCTTTTTGTTTCTTGAACATTTTGCATAGGAATTAACTTTCCAAAATTTCAGACATCCACCCAGCAAGCATCTCTATCCAATTCTGCCTAAAAACTGAGCCGGTGTGATGAGGAACAGAGATCCATTGGGGTTTGTTTTACCAGGGGGTGTGCGGATCTACCATTGCCTCACCTTATAGGCCTTCACAAGGCAGTTGCAGAGCTGTCTACTCGGAGGGAGCTGCGAAAAAAGTAGCTCATTCAACAGCAAATCCTGCCACCTCCATCAGAAGCCCAAACCAAGTTGTTCTCCAGAACCTTTCCTGCTTACATTACTTAAGCAGGAATAGGCAAGAGGGCAGGACCATAAGGCTTTAGAAGGCACTTTCCAAAACAATAAGCTAATCAGGCAAACTCTCTGCTCTTCTATCCCAGAGGATACAGTAAAATTCCACAATACCACCTTTCTGACTAGCCTATTTCTAGAAAATTTTGCAAGCTACCCTCAGTTATGCAGTAGAAGTGCTGTGACTCACATCATATTTTTTACCTTCTGTTCCTACAGTGTAAAAATTTTTATTCCTGTTTTGTAAGATTTGCTCAGAAAAAGTCTCTTAAATTTTAAAGAGCAGTCATGACAAACAAACCCAAACAACCTTAAATATGGAGGGTGACACTGTAGGCCTTCATCCACCCTTCCACAACTTTTAAGATACTAGGGATATCTGAAATCTCATCTACTACTGGAAGTTAACTCTGAGACATGCATGTTTTATTTTTAAAAATATGATAGGGTTTAACTTTCCAGAATTACACACATTTCAACAACCAAGAGATGATTTTCATAAACTATCCCATATGATTACAGCTTGAAAAATTATGCTTAAAATATTTGGCACATCATGTGCACGAAAAGAAAAGCATGACTACCCAGATGAGTATTATCAGTCAAATTTTCAATCTAATATCAAAAAATGGGGTGCATATGGCTTACAGGGCAAAATTTGAGCTATACTTTGTAATATCTGGAAAGCTCTGTATTTGCATTCCTTGTACAAAACCATACACACTAAACAATTCCTGCTCTTCACAAACTTTGAAGTTGTGAAGCTTTTATGTGAATAAAAACTCCCTAAAGTTTCATCTGACAGCACCATTTTATGCTCTTCATTTACAGACTTGTGGCCTGGAGGAGCGGGTTTATGGTACTTAAAGCCCTAATTCTCTTCCAGAATCTCTGTTTTCTATTTTCAGCTATGTTGTAGTTCAATTTATTGGTTATACCAATATAAAATACACATTCCTAATGCAAATCAATATAATTCATATATACAGCACTACTCGATATTCCACAAAAGTGTTTAAAACAATATTATCCAGAGAAGCATTAAAACAGATGCAATATCAAATTTTATTTTGAGGCAAACTACAGTTACTTTTCTGTCCAGTGAAACTTTATCAAAAACGAGAAGGCTCTCATCAACAATTCTTCGTGATATTTATTAGGTGGAAAAATAGTGAAGATTTGTGCTTGCAGACTTGCTTTGGGTATGGTTACTACTTAGTGTTCAGCTTCTAACCAACATGTTAATACCACCGCAAATAAAATGCAAAACAAATTGTTGGGAGAAGACAGTTAAAGCAGAGAATCGTAATTATCGAGTCCAACTTCTGTAGAGTCCCCGCCTCAAATGTCATCTATGGTATTTCTGGAATTCTTGAGCAGATCTTCTACAAGACAAAAATAGATCTATAACTACACAAATAGATAGTTAAACTACAGTAAGATTATACTCTCCCCGCTAATTCTTGTTTAGAGGCCCAGCTCACTTACATGGTCCATCTCGAACGACTCTTCGTAACAATCAGATGACAACTTCGATTTCTGAAAGCCTGTTTTCTCTCTCTTCCCTTTGCCTATAAGAAACATGGGTCTAAAAACTACCTCTCTCCATACATTTTGCCTGATAAACACTGTTTTTTTTTTCCCCTTGAGATGACAACATTCTTTAGGGACCTTTAATGCAGAACATGCAAAATACTAAAAGATTTCTTCAAATATTTGTACTATGAAGTTATTAAGTTGCCAAATTTAAACATACCTGGGGAGAAATGGAGGGGAAAGAGGGAGGTAACAGGAACTTCTGAGGAAAACTTATTTGATAGACTGAGGAACTGAACCCTCAAATGGGTAGCAGGGGGTAGGAAGGCACAAAACTAAGCTAGGAGGATTATGACAAACCAACCCAGAGCTCAGGCTCACTTGTCAGCTAGGACAGTCATTGGAAGTAATGGAGCACATATAGCTCAATAATTGCACTTTACTATCTCATTCTTCTGTTAATTCTTCTGCCTACTTAAAGATGTGGTATTAAACTTCTTTCACACAAACTGTGTCAGCTAACATTAAGTATTTCAGCCAGTTTTCAGTAGAAGGTGAAGAAAAGCAGGGAAGCCTTTGTAGTGAAAAAAGAAAGAGAAAATAGCTGTAGAATTATCAAGATTGAACTTCTATGCAATTAAATCTACATTTATCCTTTAACTAAGGACCTAGGCAATTTTAAACAGTGCCTGCCATTCCAGTAAAAAAAAAGAAAAAAAAAAAGTTTCATAAATTAAGTCTTTTCAAAGGCTTTAAACAGGAAGCCTAAACTCCATGTAACAAATCAAAAACCATTTGTTTTAAGGATTAGGCTACCTGTTAAGAGCATATAAACTAGACATAGAAGATCCAGTTTCTGCTTGGTTTTGATTAGTGAGAATCTTAGATTTGTCAGAATAGGATTGACTGGAAAGCAAACAGCATTTCAAGCAGTACCGAAATATTGTTCATATGCAAGTGATAATTTTCTATATGACCTCTTCAGTTCAGAAAAGGGGCCTATGTCCTCCTAAAGAGAAACAAGCAAGTTACTTCAGCCTAACAAATGCACAGTGAGAAGCAGCACACATTAGCCTCAGATGGCACATTTCAACCCTGCTTTGCAAGCTGAGTAATGTACGTTGTGCTAAACCACAAAGGCAGTTTTAAAATGACTCTTTTAGTCTTGCTATTGAGGCAAACACAGGCATATCGCTACAGCTGCTTAAGTGGCTGCATTACTGTTTGCCAGATAACCATATTTCTGTATCCATAGAATCCTTCTTTTCTTAATTAAAGAGCATCTCTCCCGCATACCTTTGGTCAGCACTGTGCTGCCACAAGAGCAGCAAGGTAACTCAGGACAAAGCCAAAGAATCATCATCATTTCCCTAACTCTCATATGATGACATACAGACAAAAGTCAACATTTTTAAGTACCAAGAAACATAACACAAGGATGACTTTTGTGGTTCTGCAGTGTCAGAAAACCCTCAAATTACCTTTCATTACATGTATTATATTCCAGAACTATTAGAAATATGGTTTTTCAAGAAAGAAACGCCTTTGCATTTTGAAGGGCTTTTATCATCAATGGACAAAACATGAGACAGAACATCATTCTCCATTAGCAAGCAAGAAAAGGCCTATTTTAAGAGTCACAGAATACATTGCCATGGACATTATCCCTCCAAGGGCATAACTCATTCAAATGAATTACACTGATGGCCAAGAGCCCTGTAATCTGCATTTTAACATCCTTTTGCCCTTTTCTCTATGGTCGCAGCGAGTTCCTGATAGCGCAATTCCTCCAGCTGTTGTTTTGGTCTTAGTTGAGTCAAAAAATCAAATACATGTACTCCTGCATGTTAACTCGTATTACGATTTGTTTCTATAAATTATCTTTTTCCACAGAAAAGCAGATGATGAGCAGTAACATCTAGGAGTTTTTTTGTTTGCTTGGTCCTGTTCACTGTGCAAGAACAGAAAGAGCCTGGCTGGTTTATTAATCTCACATCAACAAACTGCAAGTAAAAAATCAGCCAGACTGAGAAAACATCACTCTGATTCTGATCAAGGTAAAAAACAATTATGCCAGAAAAAAAACTCTTCCATCCTCCTGTGCTAACTTATCATCACAGGAGGGAAGAGCAGCTGAGTAAAGTAGAACTAGCAAGACCCCAGCTCACATCAGCTGCAAACTACACTCTGAAAAGGGTAGCACTAAACTACAGCGCTTCAGTGAGTCCCCCTGAGGCCACATTTCACTTCGAATGAGTCATTTCTTAGTTCTCCAAATAGAAGTTTGCAGTGCTTGTGGTGAAGGAGGTTGCCCATGGGCTTTTCCGGTGAAGTCAGCTGATTTGAGACTGCTATCTTTCCCAGAAACAAAACAAACTTTTGAATCGCCAACCAAGACTAGATAGGTTGAATAACTACTTCTTCAAGATCTTAGCGTAAAATATATATATATTTAACTATGAGTTTTTAAATATAACTACTTGGACCAGGCAGTCTCAAATAAACATGCGATGCTTATATTTTGTGTTTTCATGTCAAATGAATCTACGCACTTTTGCTCAGCTACAGCCAAACAAAACATATCAAATTTGCAGGCAGTAGGATAAAGTGCCCTGAAAATTACATACTTAAACATTTATTTTCTCCTAATTCCTGTCCAGAAGTTATTTTGCTGTAATCTTCTAGAGCCCAGCTCATGATAGGGCTGCACAACAGCAGCATACCAACAAAAAGTCCCTAGCTATAGGTAACTTTAAGGACAAGTGGAAGAGAGAAAACAGGTACAGATGGAAGCAGAACCAGAAATATTGAAATGTTGGCACCGATTGTACTAAGCAATGTTTCTGGTCCCCAAGGTACATGGAAAGCCAGAGTCGACAAAACATTGAGTATCAAAAAGGAGCTAAATGCTGCAAAATAGCCTCAAAGCCACCTTGCTCCCACACACAAAGAACATTGTAGTAGAATTATTAGCTTAGTAGCAGAATTACTGAGACTTGGCATCACAAGCTAACCAGGTCTGGCTCAGTTTCCATCAGGATGGTAAGTTCGTACTAAGCTGCTTTGTTTTGACAGGTCCTAGACTACGCAGGCTGGGTGTTTTCCTTCCCTCACCCAAAGCTGGGGAAAACGAATATGTGGGTGTGGGTGATGGCTACAGCTGTGACTTGATATCTCACAAGAAAACATTTGATGTAGGGTTCTCAAGAATTAGTATCATTTGAAAGGTCTTCCAAACATTGGCATTTGCATCTAAAAACAACTTCAAAAATTGCATCCCCTAGGAAGCCACAGCAGCTTGTCTGAAAACAGCTACTCTCCACCTGGCTGGGGAAATTGAAAGGTCACCTTTCAGAATATTGCATAAAACTAAGATGAAATGATAAAATAAAACAATACTGGGAACTGACAGTTAAACAGTTAAGTTTCTTTAAAAGATATATGACTATTTTAAAAGCTTAAAACAAACAAACAAAAAAACAGAAAGTTTTCCATGCTGAGAAATACTGAACCTGCTACACAAATACAGTAAAAATATTTGTTTAGAAAAATCTCACTATGGTCAACATTATAACCCCAAGCAAAAAATTAAACTGTAGCTATGAAATCACTAGTCAGTTAAAGAATACAAATTCCAGCTAACTTGGAGCCCCCCTAATTGTCTTAAACAGTTAGAAAAAGGGCATGTTAAAAACAGTAAGGCCAGTTTCTCCCCTCCACTAACCCCACAGAGTGCTTACAGCTCCTTTTTTAAGCTAGAAGAGTTACTTTTGGATATGACCTATTGTAGTTTAAGAAAACTACACTATTTACTCTTTTGTGGTATTACTTTTTCCTCTAGTACATTTCCCCAAATGAACTCACCATAGGTTCAGATGAGCACCAGAAAGAGAGCAGAAACAAACACAGCAGCCCTAGCTTTGGCTGGCTTAAATATTATGAGCTTGTAGTTTGACTAACTTTATGCTACCAAAAATTGGTACTTCCTCTCAAAGAAACTATTTTGCTGAGCCTTTTCTGCTTACTCTTGCACCAATTCCCATTCCTTGAGCTGGCAAAGCTGTTTGCATTGTTGGACAGTGAACTTCAGTGAATTATGGTCCATCTAAAATTTTTCAAGATATATGATTTTGTTGCGTTATTGGTTTGGAATGGGGTACAGACACAGAAAACAGATACAGCTGAACTTTTTGACCAGAAAACTGGAATGGCAAAGACTCGATTGATAAGATGAAAACACAGGTTTGTATGGAAGAAGAGAGAGAACCTGACAACAGACACACACACACAGGATATTTTATAATATTAAAGAATCATGCGTGCACACACAGCTGTGTTAAGAATATTAGAGTTGCCTTGGGAACTTAAAATATGCAAAGGAACTAGATTAGACTAATTACTTTGTCTTGTGCATGAAGTTGCTGTTCATAAAGGCTCACAAAAAAAAAAAAATACTCCAAAAGGTGTATAGCCATGTTTTTACTGCAAACTATTCAAACTTACTCTTTGAAGTGAAAGCTAATGTTTCCATTTCAGTTTTGTGACATTCATTGCTACAGCATTCAGCTACTTCAAACAATTTTCGTAATACCCTGGTTAAGCAATCTTTCAGCACAAAACTAATTAACTTACTATAGAAAAAGCTAGGCAGTAGGAGGATAAGACAGATGTTCACATAGCAAACCAGATGCAAGAAGTTACTGTCTCAAGTATTCAAAGCTAATCCATTTCACTACATACCTAGATGCATACCATCAAAACTAATGAGGTTTGTCATTACCATCCCATAGCTGAGGCAGCAATTTGTTAGCCTGCTTCAGCTATTTTGCAAAGTAACATCTACTTTACCCACAATGGAAAGGGAAGAAGGATCAGGATTTTTGATTGTTTCTATTCCGATATCTATCAAATATAAAAAGCTGAAAACCGCAGAAATAGGACTTAGGAGTAAACACAGAATAATTAATTCATCCTGGAGTCATTTACCCACAATAGCACTCAAACACTTAAAAGGCAGAAGAAAATGAAGAGTGATGGTTACCTCTTTCAAGACTTTAAAACCTCATAGTTCAACAACAACAATATGCTAATCTTTCTACAAGTCAAGATATATTTAAACAACCTACTACAAGTGATTGAACTTTCAGCTCTGACAGGATTCAGCTGAAGACCAGTAAGTAAGAGGCAGTTTCACCTTACACTAAAGTATCGTGAACTTGCACAATTTAGAGTTCCCCTGCGGAACCCTGCGGCGGGAGATGGAGTCAAGGAAGAGCAGAACGCAGGACTAGACAGCAGGAACTGGGTGCTGGGGTGAGCCAGTTTCATTGAAGTTCATCAACATAAAGGTTTAGCAGGAAAGTGCACATCGGCGAGCCTCTAGACAGCAGGCACAACGGTGGAGGATACTCATATGATGAAGAACTTAGGTCGGTAAAACAAATTTGCTTTGTCTGTGTTACTGAACACCGCCCAGGGCTCCCTGTTGTAGTTAATGACATTCAATTTCCAAAATACATGGGCAACCCCCGCCCCCAGCCTTTTTACCACCCCATTTTGTAGATAGAAAGAAACTACAGAAAATAGCTTTTAAACCACTGTTACATCTCTTTTCACAACTCTTCCTGTCTCATCCCTATCAGCTTTGTATGTTCCCTCTTCAGTAGTTCAGAGAGAACCTCACATTAAACCAATCCCATTTTATTCCCTATAGAAACATGCACTACCTTTAACACCATCATTATAAACATTTACAATTGGCATTTTTACTAGAGTCTGCCCCCTTGGACACAAGAGCAGTATGAAATTAATTTCTACAGCACAGAGCTTAACACCCACCCTCCCTCACCAAAGAACCTTGCCAAAGAGCTTTTAATATGTGGCTTTTCCTCTTCTACTTCCTCCTATAAACATCATCAGAGTGGACACACAGATGAAATTTAAGTGGTTTATTATCTGCTTTTCTATAATCAGCTTTTTATTGTTGCTTCTTTCAGGTTCTGGAACACAGCCTTCCCTCTACTACCATCTACATTAGGCAATAAGAAGCTTTCTCAAGCCCATAGGTAACACATCTTGATCTCACTCAGAAATATCAATAATTTTAGTTTGCCTCAATCGTTTGAAAAGCCAGTATTAGAACACAATTGCTATGGTGGGGTTCTGTGTTAATGTAAATACTGGCACCACAGCTGCAGATCCAGTCCCTGGCCGGTCCTGCACTTCTCACATAGTTTCCAACCAGCCTGTTGTGCTGAGAACAGCTAACGCCCCAAGGCAGCGCTATAGACTTGTGATTAAGTTTATATCAAATATGGGCCCAGAAGGAACTGACTCCTGTAACTTACATTTGTCTAAGTGCTGCTTCTTGGTGGTGGTGACTTTTAAGGAAGCTGATTATAAACATAAGTCAAGAGTTTTTATCTCAGACAGCACAACAGTTTAGTCAGCATCTTTCCTGTGATTTGCCTAACAAGCCCTGTCAGTCATCTTCCAAACGTACAGTTTTTTCAGATAGGAAACTCTAAACTGAGAAGATAACCAGTACTAGGAAGTATTATTTACGCCTCAAATTAAGAGAGTACACATTTACTTAACAAGCTCTCTGCTGTCCTATTAAAACATAAGGACAAGCATGAATAAGGGAGCTATTTTTTGTGCATTTGTCTGTATAAAGTGTTTGAAATGGGAAAGACAAGCATTGAATCTGAACTATCTGGGGGAGAAAGTGGAGGGGAAACCCAGTCTATACTAAAGGGGGAAAAAAGTTGTATTTACTAGTCATACTGTTGGTAACCGAATGGTAACTGAACCCAGGAGTTACCCTGGCAGACAGAAGAACTCCACAGCTTTCACTGCTTTTATTATTATCCTTGTGTTGTTCCACTTTTGTTAAAAAGATCAAGCCAGATTACAGCTGAGAGAGCAACAGCGGCATTAGGCTCACAGTGCCTCATAGAAGCAGCTGAAGGAGGTCTTTGGGTTTATAATCTCTGGAATTCTTCACCCACGGAAAATGCATGCTTTTTGAAGTATTCTGCAAATATGTTGGGGGGGGGGGAAGTCACTCAATTCATGTGATATTATTGTTCCACTCACTTATTAGGCAGCAAGTGTCACTGAAGTCAAGTACTGATAAATTTTTAGATCAGCCTGTAATCATCCAAGAAACAGATGGCGATTACAGATTTTAGAGACCAAGTTGCATGGATTTTTTTTTTATATACTTCTACAGTATGCTCAAGAACTGCACTGGGGAGTCATTCTCTTCTAAATTTAGTGATTGATGCATTAGGTGAGGTCCATTCTTTACCTCAAAGTACTTAGTACTTACCGAAACCAACCAAACAAAAAACCCAATAAAAACAAGCAAAAAAACAAAGTAAACACACACACAAAACAACCAAACAAAAAAACATACTTCTGCATTTGGAAGGACAAAGCCTACTCCTCTACACACTCTGTAAGCTTTCCTTACAGACTTTAACAGAAACAGGTTCTTAACCATGACTGAACAGATTTATTGCCGATGTAAACTATAAACCTACCCGGGGAAATCAGTAATAGTAATAATCAATTCAATTTACCAGGGCAGCAACTACAAGACTGGAAGAATGATTTCCAAAAGCACTAGACAATAAATAAATAAATAATAATAATAAAATTGCCATCCTCTTTCTCCCGTTTGCTTCCCACAAAAAAAAAAAATCCACCAACAGTGACAATATAGAGGCAAGAATAAGGACGTTATTTACCATGCCAGGGGTAATGCATTGCTCTGAAAACACAGCAAATGCGTCAGGTAGCTAGAAATATAGCTTTAAGTCACATAATCTGCTGAGCTGAAACATTTGCCTCAGTAGCACAGACATATTACCTCTGACATACAGTATTAAAAAAAAATACTAAGATAAGATCAATTCTCAACGATGCAGATGCCTGCAAGTTTCAAATACACCAGCAGTTAGTCTTTCCTACTTCTGTTATCAAACCACTGGAAATTCATCTAAAAAACAGGACACAATTTATTTCTCTTTCACTTAGTAGAAAGTTTTATTAGAAGAACATTCGAGCATCCTAAGGAACTAGTTTATTGCTCTGAAAATGAGCACTCATCATCTTAAGAAATTTGAATATTGCTTACACGCTGTTTCCTCCTTACCCACAGTCATATTCAATAACACTTTTGAAGGGTATTGCCAAGTAGGAATTTGCATTAGATGCCTCTACTCCAAACTAAAGAAAACTGAGACCACCAAAAAAAATTAAAACAGCTTGTTACCAGGAAGCTGCGAGGCTATTAAAAAAAAAAAAAAAAGGCTTTATGTAACAGACAGCTCCCTGCTGTAGATATTTTTTCTCCTCAAGAAACATATATTTCCTATAAGGCCTTTTGCAGCTTTGACTCACTAGATTCTCCTTTCTGAGGTCATTCTTCCTTCTAGGAGATGACAAAAAAAGTTACGAGAACTGTTCTCCTACATGGAGTTTCTTCACATTTCTGTTCAGAATTTGAAAATCCTACAGAACTATCAAGACTGGTGGTATTCTGCCGAGGCTTAAAAGTCAAAAAGCCTAGAGAAAAGTCTACTTATACCTTCACCGACTCTTTTCCTCCTGTATATGACACATTGTGCTAAAAATATGGGAACTGCATCTCTGATTTGGCTTTTCAATATACGCTTCTTTCTCGGATCATTTTGTAGGACTCAAACTGCTACTTCTTGTTAGTGCAGGAAAGCAATCTTCAATAGCTTTTTTCACCTCCCTTCCCTCCAGATGACTACTATGCTCTAAGCTTATTGAATTACTATCATCATGAACTATGTTTATGCTCATTCCTACTCCTACTTTTTATGGATTTCTGTTTATTCAGCTAAGAAAATGCAAGTACGCTTAACCTCCATTGTTAATCAATCCATGCACGTCCTTTGCATTTCTCCCATGAGAAATTCTTACTTGTGATAAGAGAGCCTGCTGCAATTAGACTAACTGCTCATTTTCATTTGCGGGACAAATCTTGAAGACACATCAGACATTACATGCCTGAAATGCCTGCACATTGCAAACCAAAAGTGTAAGCATCTTTTTTTTTCTTTTTTTTTCTTTTTTCCCCTCTAACAGAGAAGCCTACAGTACTTAAATGTTGCATTCTTGGCTAGAAAGAGATATTTAGATTTTTTGCCGTATCAGACTGACCCAGAGTGCATGAATAAGTCAGAGGGATTTTGCTTCAATGATGCCCAAAGTATTATTCAAGATTAGACCCTGCAGCAGGGTAAAGAAATCAAAGAACATCTATAAAATATACAGTACACATTCAAGCTTACAACCATTCCTTTTTTTATAATACAAATTACAATGCAAACGTGCATTTAACTGAACCTACTTTATTACTACACTTTCTCTTTGCCCCTCAGCAGGATTTTAGTTTACTGTTTTTAATTTTAAGTGCTAGAACCAGCCCGTTTCTTTCTTGGGCATTGTAATTGGAATGACTCTATACTCCCTAGTTACAAATGAGCTTAGCAGTTACTCCCGCATTGTGTTTGTTACTGTTTACTTTGTTATCAGGCACAGTCCCAGGTGAAGGGCCCAGGCCTTTCCCCTGAAAGTAGCCACATTTCCAGAATGAACATTACAGTAGCAACTGCTGTTGCAACAGGAGATCTCCCTCTCGCCCGTCAGAGAGGCTCTCCCCGCCGCCTGCCCCGAGGCACCACTGATGTCTTGCTGCTTGCTCACTGCTCAAGACCTCACTCAAACAGTACCATCGGAAGCATCCTACTCTGTAATTATCAGGTTGCTTACTTTCATTGAAGAAACCTATTTTGCAGGTTTTCTATGAAGAACACTAGTCATTAAGCTCCATCTTCCTGTCCCGCTAAAGCAGTGGCAGAAAATACTCATGTGTTTAAACCCAGCTCTTGCAAATCATAGACTTCCAGTTACAGAATTTTTTTCTTGAGTAGATAAATATCTAGTCTCTTATCAGCTCATGACACAGGATGTCACTAGTTACAGCTGAAACAAGTTCTGTGTCACAATCTTTGACTCACTTACAGGGCTATCTTAAGCAATATATCCGCCCTAGGACTTCATTTCTATCATTGATACTACCTTGATACCTATAGCTAAAGTATTTCCCCTGGATCATACTCCGGGTACCGTACAGCCTCATGCAGATCTAACAGTGATTAGACTATGTAGGACTTCAGGTTTTGGGCCAAAGCTACTAAAATGTAAACAAAGAGATACCAACAGAGCTCAGAGGTGTAGGAAAAAAAAACTGATATCAGGTTTGATGCTAAGGAAACTGTCAAAAAAATGGAGCCTAAAACTGCAAATAGTTATTCTTAGCTGCTCTTAAGTACCAACCGCAGGCAACACTATTAACGTAGAAAACAACATTCGGGAGTGCAGACTTTGCACTATCAGGTAACCAGAAGCAGCTTTGGACACAACTGCCCTGGCACTCGATTTTAGGTGATCTTTGGGCTCCACCCTTTTAACCTACAATGGTAGCTATTTCACGATGCAAAGCCTCATAACCCTCCAGCCATGCGACCGCCTCGGTACCGGGCTCCCGGTTTAACACTTACCAGCACCAGCCCGATGCTGCCGCAGCGGGTTAAGCCGGAGCCTTTGAAGACACAGCAGCACATCAGCCGCAGAGCCAGAGAGCACTCGCCAAAGGTCGCAATCCTGCTGTAATTCTGCTGCTTTACCACATCAAAAAGCAGCCCTCTTCCCCTCCCCCAAATGCACAAAACCATCCAGAGACACTCGAACTGCACCGAAGACAGCGAAAACTTCCGCAGTTAACGCTAACGCCGTTTTTACCGTTTTCCCTCCGTCTGTCTTTCCCCCTCCCCGGCCGCAGCC
>NW_010580928.1:380449-393397 GCF_000705375.1 Tinamus guttatus | reverse complement strand
GCAGCCCCGGGTCTGTCCCTTAGTGCGCGCAGCGCAAGCCGTGAGGCGGCCTCCTGGCTGAAGCCTCGTTGTTCTTTAAAGATATTACCGCCCTACGAGCTATGCTTTCCTCGTCGTACCCGAGGCGGGAGAAACGGGACAGTTGGTGGGTGCCTCTGTGGGCGCAGAGGATGTGGTCAGCGACACGCTGACATCCTGCCAAGGCACGTCTGCCCGGCCTGGGAAGAAACACGATACACAAAGCACAGTTTTCTCCCTTGTATAATGGAGAGCCTGCCTTAGCGATAAGCCCAGTCATGATTTGAGCTCAGTGCAGTTAAAATGTAGAGTCCATACGGAAAGGAGAGCTTCCCGGGCCCTCACATGTCAGTGCAACTCCCAGATGAGGCTCATCAGGGCCACTAAGATTCCCTCACAACTATGACACAGATTACACAGGTGCTCAGCATTAACTTAGAGACTTGTTGCACCCTCTTTAGTGTCCCAGCCTGTTTCTTGGCTCTGGTCTCAACAAAGTGACCTATCATGCTGGAATCCAAATGTTTTGTGCTCATTCTTCCCCTTCTGCATAGAAGTAGTTATTAGAATTTATTACATAGTCTGTTTGCGGCATATTGCAAAGAGTAGGGGGGAGGCAAAGAACGTTTCATTCCCTTCCAGCACCCCCTCCTCTTTTTAAGGAGTTATCTAGGAGTCGCAGAGAGTTTCTCAACTGTGATTTTTGTTCTTGGAAAAAGAGATACCGCAACAAGAAAAATTCTGATATTTCTACTGCAGTAAATGGAAGCAGCTGAATACACAGCACCTCTGAATAAAAGCAGGTCACTTAGATGCCTAAATATAGACTTGAAGTCAGATTTTCAGAATAGATCAGTACCCATTTTATTCCTATGTTATGCTCAGAACATAACATCTGAGCATCTTAAAATGGTGCACATAACACAGCTAACATCTGCCACATGTTTGTCTTTCATCTTTTTTTCTAGAAGAAATCTATATAGTGAAGCATTTGGGTTTGTAGATACATGATATACAGTAAGCAACTAAACTAGCTTTTTTTTTTTTTTTTCCTCCAGAGGGCTTTCTTCTGGGCCTAGATTGTAAAGAGCTCCTTCCTGCAATTAGGAAGCCCTAGCAGGGAGGGTTCTGATTTATCAGAGGAACAGATGTTGACCGTAACTTGTACTGCAGAGTTACAATAAATCAGTGGCCTGGGCTGTCTTCAGCACAAGGTCTGAGGCACACATCATCTTCTACAATTTTAGGTACCTGATACTCAAGTTAGAAGCCTGATCAATCTGACCTTTTTTTTTGGAGTCAGTGGGGAAATCAGGATGTGGCCACCGATTTGAGGCATGCAGTACAGAGCCCAGGTTTCCCAGGCTGAGTCCAACGGGAGCTTCACTTTTTTTCTCAGCTCTAATCCAAACCAAAGGAGAACCTTCAGGCTGAGCCTTGCCCCAGCACATACGCTCAGTACCCAAACCAGAATGATCTCATCACCAATACTCTTTGCAGCCTACCTGCCATTTCTCTTTGGCAGCCGGTTTCTATCCTAAAGTTCCAAGATGAACTCTCCCCTTTGTTCCAAGAGGAACTTTAGGCTCTCTCTATCCTCCCTAACTGTTAATCTAAATAATCTAGCATGAACTTTAGATCAGGCCTCCCAGGCAGTGGCAAAGCCAGAAAGATCTTCCAGATAGGGAAATATAGCCTGTAAAAACAATCTTTGTCAACTCTTTTCAGCTCTAGGCTTTCTCTCAGCTGTAACCATAACCACAGGCTGAGCCTTGCACAAGGCCCTGCAACCATGGGAAAAAGTTCTTGCAGCCAAGTTCTCTTTACATCCCACCATTTCCCTTTGGGATCCCCCTTTCCAGACACACCCCAACTGGAACTCTTGGCACTCTATTTTTGTCAGCCCCAACACTAACCCTAAAAATAAATCAGATTGTAGGCTGAGTCTCAGGAAAGGTCATCTATAAAAGGTTTTCATAGCCCTGCTCTCTTTTCAGCCTTGCCTTTGGCAGCGCCCTTCCAATCTCACTCCAGCAGAGGGTCTAGGCTCTATCTTTCTCCCAACCCTAATCCCAGTAGAAACATAAGCGTATGCTGAGCCTTCCAGTGCCGACACCAAGAGGTTCTTTTTGTAGCCACGTCATCTTGGCAGCCTGCCCTTGCCTTTGGCAGCATCTTTGTCAATCCACTTTAACTGCAACTTCTCCTTTTAGCCACTTCTTCTCAGCAGCAGTTTTGTCTCTGCCCCTTTCCACTGCCACTGCAGTTCTAGACTAGGCTCTATTTTGGCCCTGACAGAAAGCCCTAACCACATGCTGAGCCTTAGCCAGGGCCCCAGATCAGTGACCAGACCCAAAACGTCTCCCATTCTCGTTTGCTGGCATCCTGCCTTCTCCTTTGACAGCTCCTTCCCTGCTGCCTTCCGAGTGAAGTTTGGGTGTTCGCTCAGTCCTCACGATATGGGGAACCCTATATAGACCAGGCTGTCCTCAGCCAGCGTCCAGCCTGAAGGACTCTCCCAACAGGCTGACTGCTCTTGGAGACCGTAGTTACTCCCCTTTGTTCCTCTATGGCTTATGGGCATTTGCCTGTGCATACAGGAGGTTTTTATTCATATAGCCTGCCATAACTCAGAGGTTCCAGTCTAGCTGGCAGGTTTTTGTTTCGTTTGTTTGTTTTTTTAGCATGACACAATATATGTTGCAGACCTGTGTTCATGCTACAGGTGCATTTATGGTTTTGGAACACCAAAAACTTTCTTGGAGCTGAAACCAAACCTGAAACGCTGCTGCTTCTTGTAACACCTTCAGGGAGAGCTCTCTCAGGCACCATCTCTCTGCACTGCATTCACATTTCATCACAGGGGAAACTGCTTGATTCGCTTAGCTTGTGAACAAACTAACTTAAAAGCTATGAGGACAGTCCTGGAAAAAAAAAAAAGGCAGAATTATGGCAGTGCAGCATCTTCTGAGGCTACAGTTGGTCCTTAGCTTTACCTCTTGGAAGCCTGCATGCAACCAGCATGTAGGTTACAATGTTGGTAAGAATAATATTTGAAAAGGGAGGGAAGATTCCTTCTCTGAATTACTGTACATATCAAGTCCTGAATGGCACTCCTTGCCTGACTTCAAAGAAACTCCATGGGGACATGGATTTACAAGTCTTTGAGACTCCATTAGCATGCCCAGAATTTTTTAGTGACCAAATACAAAGCTCTTGACATGCACATGGACTGGATAGGTGAACACTATCAGGATCAAATCGTATTGCTTGAAAATGTGTTTTTTACATATATGCAATATCACCAGTGAACTAAGCTGCTCTTTCTGCAAGCACAGAGTGTGCTCAGCCTCCAGTGTAGTAGTCTACTATTCTTAGTAGCCTTGAGTAGTATTTAGTGGCTTCTGTGGAGAGAAAGGAAGATCCTCTTGGCTTGTAACAAGTCTCAGAATAGGTTTGGGAGAAATTTTTTTCTTGTTGTCTGTTTCTGGTATTAGAATTTCTGCTGCTTTCCACATCTAGCAGGAGATGCTCTCAGCTAGGAGCTGATGGGCTGGGGAGAGGGAAGGATGATCTAACAAGGCAGCGCTAATGAATGACTGATTCTGGCTATTGACTCCTCTCACCAATAGTTAGAATAAATTAGAACAAGGCTGGAAGCTCTCATCTTGTCTTTCAAGAAAATGCAGCATTTAAACATGACCAGAAAACTTGCTTTAAAAAGCTATTTGCTCCTATTGACACTTGTTATACAGTTTTGTTAAGCATTATTCATTGTAACACTTATTTGATATGCTTTTCCCAGTATGACTATGAATTACTTGATTTTTTTTTCCCCACTGGTCATCAAGAACAACTGAATTGGAGTGTTAGGGTCCCTACGTCTGAAGAAAGGGACATCACAGTTTGCGGGCAGGGCTTAGCCTCCCTTCTGGAAGGTAACATTTTCCTTTACAATTATTTTCTGCAGCTGTAAAGAACAGAAGGCCTACAGAGTTTCCCTGGGCCAACTGCCATAGAAACTAATTTCAGCTAAGGCAGACTCATAAATTGTTCCATTACTCTATAAATTGGTCTGGGCACATGTCACTTCAAGCCAAGCTGGGCTACTTCAAATCTAGCCTGTAGTTTTTTCTTAAGAACACGTCTTAGAGACGTGATAAAAACAAGTCATATCCAAAGTTATTTTTCTGCTTCTACATGACCATGAAACCTAAAAGGGTAACAAATTATTGACTTTTAAAAAGATATATAAGACCATATTTTGACAACAAAGCATTCCCTTCATTTATAAAGCAGAAAAGGAAGAATCAAAAAACAGAATCTCCAAATACTTAAAAATACAGATGTCATTGTTCTGTATTCAGGAGGACAAATACAGCCTGAATGTGGAAAGGATTGCTAACTACATATGTTTACAGGCAAAAAGCATTGCCTGCCGCCTTTCAGACATGCCATTAAGAGTTACAGGATTCACAATATCATTGCAGAGGATTTCAGACAACCTCTAAAGCATAATTCAAATAACAAAATTTAATTTGGTAAAGTTTACAAAACCAATCTGCAAAAAGTCAATGTGATAACTTTCTAAGCAGAAACAATTCTGACATTTCATTTGAAACATTACTAATCTCCTCTTGTTCTTCAAGAAGAGGCATAACTCATCAGCCTCACTTGGAGATTAGCTTTACAACTTAGATTCTTTTTTTTTGAATGCAAAAAAAAAGTTAAAAAAACCAAAACACAATCCAATCTAGGTTTAGGGGCAGTTTCTTTGATCAGTATTCTAAATGCAATGGAAGCCAGGAAAGCTTCTTCTCACCTTGTCCAACTCTCCATAAACCAGCCCCCGATAGACTCTCTGTGATCAGCGTCTAGCAGTAGCAAGGTCCATTTTAGTTCAAATGGAGCAAATTTCCCCCAGCCAGGAGAACACTAAAGCACCACTATCCCACTCCCTCTGGGGCCCTCTGCTTCCCTTTTATGACTTCCCCACTTAGGCAGCCCAGCTGTCAGTTCCACCTCCCAGCAGTTTAACAAGCCACAACTGCCAGCTTTTGCAGCTTATATAGTCTTTAAAGGCTAACCTCTTCCTTTTGCTCTAGTGAAGATTTTTAACCCTTCCTAGGTTTGTAACTCATAGCTCAAACTTGTGAGTTGCTTCTATGCAGCTTCCTAGAGTAGCTAAGACTTTGTAAAGTCTTTCTATGGATCTAAATTGCTGTTTTATCAGATGAACTCAGCTCTGAATGTGCAAACCTGGTCCTGTGTATCTGTTCTCCAGCCCAAAGTTAAGAGGAGAGCAGGGAAGAGCATTCCCCACTCTTGACAGGATATTTTGGAAAGGCTGTTTGTCTAGTCTTTGCTCATAGAAGAAAAAACTAGACCTTAAGCAATGCTGAAGAGATCTAAATTAATAGAGTTCACTATTAAAAGTTTGATACGTTATCAAGGCTATCAAATGCATGTCAGCTCAAAGAGGACATTCTGCATATCCATCTTGCTTAGTCTTCAGTGTCAAAGGTATTTTGACCAACATTGCATAATAAATGCCACTTTGAATAAACTGTTAAGTACTTTTGTGCCTGTCTAAAAGTTCATCTTTTTCAAAATAAGTTTTTTCGTATTGAAATGAGATTTTGTTTTCTGAATCTGGATTTGTTAATCTTTATAGCATAAAAAGACACGTATTTAATAATAGATAATATAATTTGAAATAACAGAGGTAGTAGAAATAAAACATAGCATTTGCTTTCTTTAATTGTGCATCTTTTAATCTGGTGGAGAGCTCGTCTTATCTGGTAAAAAAAAGTATTCAAAGTTCATTTGGTTATTTGTAAAATATCAGAGCAGTTTTCCTTCCTGCTTCATCTCTTGGGCAGCCTTTTCAAGTTCTAGCTCAGCACTACAGCTTCCTGAGCTCTTGCCGTGTTAGTCTTTCTTGCTCGCTGTGGTTAAGCACAGGAACTACAGTGGCTGAAGGACTGTGAAAGAACTAGAGTAGTTCCCACATGGTCTAATTTAGGCTGTTGCCACTGTTACCAGGGGCTCTGTTTTAGGGGAAGGTCACACTTTTGTCCTCATTTGGTTTTGCTAAATGCCTTTCTTTCATTTTTCTTCTGGAGACATTGATGAATTTCTCTAATGTCAGGTAAGTTAGTCCTAGAAAAGGTTCTTGAAAGTCATGAAAGAACGAAATAGTGAATTTTCAATGCTCAATTTACAAAAGCATCCTTTAATATTGAGTGATTCTTCTTTGAACAGAAAAGAGTGGATATCTAGACTTTAAGCACCAACAGCTAACAGAAATTTGAAGTTTGGTGGCACAGTACTTCTGAAAATAAGGTCTCTCATGCTTCTATATGGCATCTAAAAGAAGTATTTTGGTTTTCTTTTTAATATGGTCCTATGTATCTTAAAAGCCTCATATAGTCAACATTTCACCATACAGTAAAATCCCTTCTGATAGGACTGGAGAAATAGGAATGATATGGCAGTTGCCCACCACCCTTAGAAGGAAAAACTGATTTCCATTTTTCCAAGTTCCTGCAACCTTTATGTATTCTCAAATAAGCAAGGTGAAAAGACTGATTTTCTTTGTATTCTTTCAGTTCCTCTTTTCCTTAATCATTCATCACCATGAATTGAAAACAGACTTATATGTTTTATTTATAATCAGTGTTTCATAAAATCATTTAAAAATTATTTGGAAGGGACTTTTGAGGTAACTTGGTCCAACCACTCGCTCAAAGATCCAACTAGGTCAGTATTCTTCAGACCTTGTTCGGTCAAGTTCTGAAATCTTGAAGGATTCTTCAACTATTCCAGTGTTTGACAACTCCCATGAGGAAAACACTTTTCCATATACCTAATAGCAATTACATAAATAACAGTTATTTCTCCTATCTAAGCTTCCCAGAAATTAGCCTTTAGGAGAATTTTCTTGACTCATTTAAAAGAAGCAAAGAAGTATTTTAACACCTACTTTCAACTTGCAATAGTTTTTCTTGTCGTTGCTGTTTTTTGGTTAGTTGTTCCAACTTGTGTCTGTTGCTGGGCACCTCTGAGAAGAAGCTGGTCTGTCTTCTCTAGGTCTTCCTATTAGGCAGATGGTGCCATCAGTAAGATCTCTCCTTAGCCTGTTGAAAATGCACGTGTCTTCAGGTCCTCCAGAGTTAATCTGGCCCCATAACCATCCTGGTGGCCCTCCGTTGGACTCACTCCAGTATGTCGATGCTTTTCTCATACTGGGGAGCTCAAATCCGTACACAGCACGGCCCCTTCCAATGCAGGCACAGCATCACAAATGCTGAACTGGAGGGAATAAACACTTTCCTCAACCAGCTATTACTAACACAGTCCACTTACTCTGTCCTAGAGATAAGATCCTCCATCCCATTTGCTTTTGGTGAACTTCATGAGGTTCCTGTCAGACCAATTCCGTAGGCCGTCCAGGTCCCTCCAAGCAGCAGCCTTGTCCTGCAGCGTAACAGCTGCTCCCTCCAGTGTCGTTCTGTCCGTAACTTGCTGGGAGAGCGCTCCGTGCCATCGCCCAGCTCACTAACAACAACACAAACTGGATGAGCCCCGCTTGCCGGCCCGGAGGGCTGCCGCTGGGACCGCCACTGGGACCACCGCTTGCCAGTTCTGCTGCGTCCTGCTGATCACAGCCCTGTGGTCCAGCCAATTTGTTATCCGTGTCATCATCTACATACGCAGCCCAAACTTCACTGAATTGGCGCTAAGGCTAGAATGGAGGACACTATCAAAAGGCTTCCTAGAGTCAACGTGTATCACATTCCCTGTCCTCCTTTAACCACTGAGCAAGGTGTCTTTTTTTCTTTTTTTTTCACATAAAGCAATTACATTGGTCAGGCACAATTTGCCCTTGATAAATCTGTACTGGCTGTTCCCAGTCAGCTTCGTGTCTCTCCTGCTCATGGAAGAATTTGGTTCGTATCCTTCCCAGGGGCTACAGTTTCCCTGACTGGCCTCCAGATTCTCTTTCTTGTCCTTCTCGAAGATGTGAAAGTTGCTTTCTTTCTTCTTTATGGCTCATTTGTAATGGGTATGAATCAATATAGTCAATCAGTATAAAACTGGCAATGTGACCTTAACATATCACAAGAGGGTAAGAATCCAGCAGGCCTCTTATTTTAAAGAAATTCTATATTTTAATGTAAAAACTTGCAGTATTGGGGTTTCAGTAAATCAGGATATAATTCTGCTAGATGAAATTTACCCTGTTTGAACCCCATCTTGGCTCAGATTCTTTTAATTTGCACAACAGTTACACATTTTTAAGAAGTACTCTTCCAATGAGAAAATGTATATTTGGCGAAGTCATTTACTATTTTAGTTATTAAAAATCTTTCCTGATATCAGTAGGTATTTAAAATATTATTGTGCATACAATAAATGCAAATAAACAATTTGCTAAACCCCAGAATAAGAAAGCAGGAAATGAGTCAGTATGAAGAAAAATGTGTTCACCTTAATTACTTTCATAGTACTATGTAAAACTTAAAGGACTTCAGAGAAAATGAAACTCACTTCTCATGAGAGCAGTAAAAGCAGAAATACTGTAATAGCTAATTAGACTCAAGGCTGAAAGAGATTCCAGTGACATAAAAGCCTTTTGGTATACGTTAATGGGATGTAAAGCTGGGACTGGGCTTATTGCTGATAAGACGAGGCTGTGGAAAGCAGCCAGACCAGTGTGTTTTGTGCGAGGCAGTGGTAATGGGTGGGTTCAGTTTACTAAAACTGTTCCCTCATGCAAACGTTTGTTTGAAAGTACATGGGTATCAGGCCTGGTCTACACAATTCTTGTTTGTTAATGGTAGCGATAATGATATTAGAAAGGTAGTTTCTAACCTAAGTAGATACACAATTGCAAGGGAGACTGCAGTTGTTTATACTGAACAATTTTACCATTTACAGTTTTTCTTATCAGCAAAAGCTACACCACTGAAGCATCTTTGCACAACTATGGCATCTTTTTCCCTAAGAGTATTGTAGTGTTTTGCCTGTTGGAGTGCTAAAAAGATTAAACAAAATCACCATGGCCATGCCTGAGCTGTCTTCTCCAGTAAAGGGTTAGGAATGAGGTGGCATTTCCTGGTGATGGTTGGGACAGCAAGATCCTGCAAAGTCTGCACGTGTACCTTGGTGTCAGTAACCCAGTATGAAATGAATTAGTAGGGATTATTAGTGTTGTTAAAGGAATGCGGCCAGTGTGCATGCGAAGCTTTGATCATGATACGGTGTCACGGAAAACTGCCTAGCAGCCTTCAGCAATACATCCCCAGCACTCCTCACAACGAACAAGCTGTAGGTTCCCTTAGTTTCACCAAAGAACAAAAAGTTTTAGGAATTCAGCTCTGGAGAATTCCAGGAGTTGCATAGTGAAAAAAAAGTGCTAGTTGAGGCAGGAGCCTGATCAGTTTGCTCCAAAGTGATCATGTTATGTCACTACAGAAAAATATTGCTAATGTGGTGGAGAACTTGTGAGGAGAACTACAGCAAGGACTGGGGCCAGCACCGTTTATACTGCAGATAGTGTATTTCCAAGATCTTTATTTTACTAGGACACAGTAGACACACCATTAAAAATGGCCATAGAACAAACACGGTTTACTACAAATTGCTGAACTATTGCACTCATGGATGGTCACCCACATTGTTGTAATATTATCCTCTTCAGTTTTTTCAAGAAAAAAACAACCTTCAGTCTTGCCAAAGACATTGTTCTTGTCAGTCATTTTCAAGTGCTAAGTCACTTGAAAAATGCTGTAAATGAAGGGGGTTTCATATATTTTTTCTGAACAGTAAAAATTTGGACAGACAGTACAAACTATTTTAAGTTTAGATGAGAGACACGTCTAAGTAGTCATTTAGATAATAGGTGTATTCGACATTTTTAGCTTATTTTTTATTTTTAGCTTATTTATTTAGTTAGTTTTTATTTCAAACTTATTGTTTGAAAACACTAAAAAAAAATCAGGATTTGTAGCTAATATTCTGTGCCAGATAAATCATGTGGCTTATTTTGCATGAGAGCCAAATGCAGCCAAGAATGCAGCAGAATGTACAGGTAACATCACACCAATTATTTGTGCAAAATACTATAGGCAAAAGGGAATAAAATACATAAAATCAGCATAAAATACATCTCATCCCCAGCTAGTTCGTTTCTCACAGAAAAAGCATAATTCTTTTAGGTAAGTTATAGTAATTAATGCCAGGAGAATATCTTGTCTGTGTTTGCATATAAAATAGGCTCAGAAATTAATTAATTGGTGGAGAAAAAGGACGAGAGTCATAGATAAGCAACTGACAGAGGCCCAAAACTCCTCATTGAGGGTGCAGTTTTACATGAGCAGCGTGGGTAGGGTTAGAGTGACAGAAAATTGAAGCAAAGGGGAACACACCACAAACCACAGCTAATTTGGCCAGCAGCGTTCCTGTGCTGTTTCTGTATCGGCAGATGAAGTTGCAGCCACATTTCCTGTGCAAGGCAACGCACAGGGTAGCTTAGAGGCTTGCAAAATGCAGAGGACTTGCAGCACTACAGGAGTTTCGGTGTCAGTGTCAATGGCAATTCTTTGGTGCTCTTTACTGCACAGTGCTGCAGACAGTAAGACAGAGCTCCCATCCTATACAGAAGAATAAGAGGAGGAAGCCAAGAGATTTTGCTTTGCTTTGGAAGCAAGGATGAATAAAGACTGTGAATGAAATATAGACACGTTCCAGTGCATTTTTGAGCTCCTTGAACAACTATATTTTGAGCTGAGCTCCAATTTAAGAAATGTTTTACACAACTGCCCCACAGTATGGAAGGGCTTCAAAGCCTGCAAGCTGTGTTGAGTAGAGAATGGAAGTAGAGGCAGCACTGAAGCAGCACAAACTTGCCATCATAGACTGAGCTATTCAGTTCAGAATAAATATTTACCACAGAAAGTTGCCAACATAAAAATAAAACACAGACATGCTTAAAAATTTATTATGCAGAAGGAAACCATTTCCATGCTGCTCACAATCTGCAGACCATTGCACACGGTTTGTGTTCAGGTTCCTGCAGCAAAGTAGGGAAGGAAAACACCTGTGGCAGATTGTGTGGTCTCTTCTATTTTAAAGCAGAGAAATTTCCACTAAACATAACCATGTAACTTTATATTTGTGTGTCCTTTTCTCTATTACTCTTGGATGCTAAATACTGCAAAGAAAATGTTTTAACTGTTCCTATACATGGCAAAGAGGGCACTTTTCTCTGACTGGAGGAGGCAGGCAGGATCTGACTGCCAAAGAATAGCATGAAGACACTGCTTTATTTTCCAAAAAACAAAAATAAAAAAATCTCATCCCGTGTCATTTCTTGCTTATACAAATATACAGACACACATACACGGGCTAGAAAGAAGAAGAATTATTGCAGGAAAGAGCTGACAAAAAGGGAAATGAAGGAGAGAGGCTAAGAAGCAAGCAAATCATGCAATGAGACGGGGGGAGGGAGGAAGGAGTGGGTGTTTTCTTTCCTCTTCTACACAGTCTGTGACAGTAAAATTACTTTGAAGGTTTAGGCATTAGATAAATGCTAAAAAGGAATAACAAGCAAACATGAGAGAAGTCATTTGAAACAAACATTACCTTATAAATGGAATCTAATAGCTTCTGCTAGAACAGTAGGTCTCATGAAGTATGTCAGCAAAGTGACCTACTCTGTCAGATATCAAGTCATGTTTTATTTCCCCCTTCACTCAGGCAAAGAAACAATTTGTATGACTTAACACCTCATTATTTTATTCATTTACTTCTTCATCCATTTCGGGGATATTTCCTACCAGATACTAGGTTGCTCTTGTCTCTGTCCTCCGTCATGGTCACTGACAGAAGGTCATATTCTCTTGAAAAAAATCTCTCAAAGAGGAAAATGCATTTTGCCATGCATCTCAATAAGTCTGTAACTTTCTTATTTGTAAGAATTTCTAAGGAAAATGAGGAATATTGTAAAATCTGAGTAACTTCTGCATGAGAAACCATTTAAAAATGCGTGCCATCTTTTGTACGTCCATCTGATTTCTCTGAGGAAAATAATATTGGCAAGTCAGAAAGCCCAGTATCTTATAGAGCGTTGGCCCATGCTGTGGCCAGCCCTAACAAGCTGGATACAGCCCGCTGCCTTCCACATATGGAAATCTATACTGTCCATCTCTTCCTGTTTTTCAGGCACATCACACCCAAGGCACATTTCCCTGACAGTATATGCCATCTAGCTTCAGGCCATCCCACCTTGTACACAAGGAAATACATTCTATTATATTCTTAATGTTCTTTCAACTACCATATTCCTTGTTAATTAATCTCAGTAGTAATGTTTAAATATTAAATAGTACTTAGAAATATTTACAATTTTATATTTACAAATATTTTAAACTGCAAATATAAGAAAACTCATTACTAAAACAGTTAGCAATTTATAGGAGAAAGTAGGATAATTTCTCTGTACTGCAACCCTGAGATTATGCTCACATTTTGATGTCTTAAGAATTATGCCTTAAAAATTGTAGACAACAGTCTAACAGAATGAATAAAATAAGTTTACAATAAGATGAATATAGGATGCAGAAGAAAATTTACATCTATGTATTAGGTCTTTACACATGAATCTAAGTAGATTAAGGTTGACGGCTGAATCATCTAAAAGCTCTAGTATCTATTTTCATCACAGTGATGAAGAGTTTCATAATTGATTTCTAGAAGAGCAGAATTGGACTAAATTTTGGATTTTAAAATCTTCTCCTGAAAATTGTCCATAAATATATAGTCATATTTTCCATGATTTCCAGGTGATGTTTGTTAAGCTTGCAATTGATGTTTAATCCCAGATCTCAGCCATGAATTTGAGGGGCAGGTTGGAGTTCTTATTTT
>NW_010580928.1:319825-380415 GCF_000705375.1 Tinamus guttatus | reverse complement strand
TATGCCCTCAATTGATTTCACTGGGTCAACAGGCTTGGTTGGACCATAGAATTTTCCTTGTCACACACAAAGTCTTTACAGAAGGGTTAGGTCTGCAATGCAGACAGTAGTGAAGCGCTGTAACAGTATTTTAACCACTTCAGAAAAGAGTTGTTAAAATAAATGTATGCAAAAGAGGGAGCTGAAGAATAGGAAAGTGTCATTTATTATATATTTATCACCAGACTAGAAGTGCACTTGAAAAAAAACATTCAGATAAAAAGAACTACCCGAAAAATAGCTATCATAGGGTAAAACCTCTTCAGGCTGGCATCTAGAGTAAAGAAAATGTGAATAACGGCATCTGACTGAGTATTGGTTCTTCTGATTTTCACTCAGGAGGACAAATCTAACTGAAGAGAATTTTGCCTAAAGAAACATGAGTCCTCTTGGGTGACTTGGGATCTACTGGTACGAGCCTTGGTGAAGATGTTTTCTGCTTTGGGCATTGCTAACCCTTTGGCAGGGAGAAGCTTCCAACACTTGTCACTTTCTACAATGCACATTTGGCCTCCAAAGCCATCTTCTCTTGGGAGAATATCAAAATTTTAGCTAATGGGACATTGTTGTCCTTTACTAGGCAAAACCTATTATTATCTTAGGAGAAGTTTTATAAAGTCTACTAAAGGAGGTTACTAGTATTATTTGATGGGCACATACCATATTAGCTTTAAAGCACAGAACGAGTTAGAGCTGGCTTATTAATTGACCGCTTTTCAGCAGATGGAGAAAACAGACACTGAGAGGCTAGAATAAATTGGCCGTGCAAGTTAATGGCAGTCGGGAACATGAGTCAGAATCTTCTGGCAAACAGGGCGCGAATGGCTGCCAGCCGTGCCCGGTGACAGCGCGGGCTCAGCACGGGCTCCCTCACCGCGTTTGGTGGCTGTTCGGTGGCGTTGGTCAGCGTGCTCCTCCCGCCGCGCAAGGCCACTGCCCTGCCCCAGCCCTCGGCTCACAGACCGATCGTGATCTTCTCACATAGGAAAGCAAGCTGCTGACTTTTGAAGGTTTATTTCAGGCTTCTTCCTTCACATCATTGTCAGAAGCCTTGCAGACGTGATCCACAGCTACTAGGTTTACTAATGTATTTTAATCGTCAACCTTTTTAGACACTTTCTGAAAAGTTTTCCAGTTTATGAGATGATCTACATGATTCAAACCATTAATTTTTTGAGGTCTCTGAACTTTAGACAAGGCATTGCAGGTATGACAGACAACTGTTCAACACAGGCATCTTAAATAGTTTATAATCTATGGCGTGGTCTGCCATCATTTTGTTAAGATCTGTCAAGGCTTCGCTTTACTGTCTGGAATCAGACAATCCATTTTGTATGTCTCAGTGAATGATAAATAACCTTCGAGGATGTGTCAGAAATTCTCTGATGCCCATTCCCTCTCTGTAGAAAAGGCACATTTCGTTGAAATCTATGGATGCCGACTGCAAGACCTACCCTGCAAGGAGGGCTGTTGCTTTTCAAGGTCAGCCCCATGAACTTGGTTTCTGCTCCATCAGCAGCAGAGTAATGGCTCCTGTTGGAACAATTGCTGGGGCTAGAGAAGGTCTGGAGAAGGTCCCTGCCCACTGATGTCTGGATTAAAATCTAGAACCTTGGAAAAAAGTTTCCCCATATACTTCTCTTAAGTAGCTTTTGGAGTGTACTTTCCACCTGGCTTGCCAATGTTGCCAGTAACTGCTCTGTTCTGACCTTACAATTCAAATGCCCAAGATTTCTTCATCTCTCTGCTCCCTGTTGCCTTATATTTCTGACCAGTGGCAAACAACATGAGAACAAAAAGACTGAAAAAAAAAGCCTCTCAAAAATTGCTTTGACCATCTTGCTTGGCTGGGAATAAAGTATGACTTGGGCTAATTGGCAATATGGCACAAATGGTTGCTTTGTTGCTGTACTATGAGAGTATAGATTTATGCCACGTCATTGCCCCCTCCTAGACAGGCTTCTGCCCATGAACCTTCTGGCACCTAATGTTCTGGCACCAGAACTCCAAGCATCTTTTCCATGCAATGGGAAACCTGATTTCTGGGATTGCCAAACCTGCCTTGTTCTGCAGGCAGCCAAAGGATTTCTCACTTCAGACCACGTGGCAGCCCTCATGCCTTTCAGCAAAACACCGTGCCACGTATCTGTCAGCTTCCCAGGAATTCACTTTACCACTAGAAACCTTAAAATAAAAATAAAATTTTTATTCTTGACACAATTGCTAAAGAAAAGCAAATTGCAAACATTAATGTACTAATTTCAATTCTTTGTCTTTCAGTTATGCTGCAGATTCATCTGAGTTTAGCTTCTCTTCACTCTTCATCCCTACCTAACTGTTCTCATCTCTCTCTCTTGTGCTAGCACTGGTGCTGGTGTTGTATACTGTGGATCAGAGGAGTTGCAATATCAGCATAAAGGAAGGCAGAGGAGCTGGGCTGAACATACACATAGAGCTTCTGAGAATGTTTTAAGAACCTCCCCTGATTCCTCTGAACCTCTGTATTTCTCTACTTCCTTCTTTCCCTCATTAAGCTGAATCTATGTGTGAGAATGAAATGCAATATCCTGGATTTTATTTGGTATCATCTCTCCTGTGAAGCACAGAGTTCTGGTTCTTCCCTTCATCTTAAGAAGAGAAATGCCAGACATATTTCACCATAACATTTTAAAAATCATGTATCACATAAATGATTTTACTACATGGAAATTTCAGTCACCTTTTGGTTTACTGGCCTTTTCTGTGTACCACACACGTCATGTTAACAACACAGACATTTTGTTTCAGAGGTTATTGTGTTGTGCTGCCTGTATGACCCATGTCTGTCTGAATACTACTGCTTTTTTATCATTTTCCGAAGCTTGAAAGCACCCTCCCTTGCAGAGGACCAGACTGAAACTCCTCATTCTTCAAATACAGCTAATAAAGCAAAAAGGTACTAATGGCTCATGAAGATGCTGCTCAGTATTATTACGTGAATGAGAATCTAGCCCCCCATTCTTTCCACACAGCAACCTTTTAGAGTGTTCAGGGGCGAAGATGCTGCTCAGTATTATTACGTGACAGCAACCTTTTAGAGTGTTCAGGGGAAAGAGGTAGAAAGAAAAGACACTCACAAACCCAGAAAACTGTATCACCTTACTTAGCATCCTACTTAGTCGTTTCTGAAGAGGTTTTCTCATAAGACCCTCTGCCCTGCCACGCAGACAGAGTAGTGCTGTGCTGTACCTGGGGTACTGGCTGCAGTGCTGGCAGTGTGCATGTTGCCTCTGAAATGCCTGCGTTCAGTGCAGATGCTCAGGCAGGGACACAGCAACGGCCCCGCAGAGCTCTGCTCTGCCAGCTGTGCCCTTCGCTTCACACTATCCTGTGGGCTGCTCTGTAGCACTTCAATCAGACTCCATCCTTTTGCTCTGCTCAAACCTGACCTCACTTTTTAAATGGAAAAATATATTAAGAGAATTGTAATCATAATGTTCCCTCTGGTTCCATTAGCTTCAGAAGAACTGTATTTCATACATTCTATGTGACCAAATTAAAAGGCTCAAGATTTCTGTGTGCAATTCATGGCTTATAGAGGCTAGGTATAATTATTTCTCCCGGAGTGCATTATACTAGAATTTGAACAACGGTCCAAAAGCTTTCCCATGTGCCGGCAGGGTCAAAAATCCCAGCTTGTTTCAGCAAGGGGGAGAATTAGGGGAGAATTAACCCCCTCATCACCAAATTAGGGGTTGTTTTAACATATAAAAAGAAACACTGAGTTTGGAACATAAACATACTGATCTCATATCGTTGAAAATTACAAACAATATTAAGTTATTTATGAAATAATTATTCTAAAATATGTTACTTGAAACACTGAAGAGGTTCTATGTGAGATCTTCATTTTGAGTTTCATGTAATGTATTCCTTTGCACACTGTGAAAACAGAAATCATCTTGTTCTTCTGTACATGTTAAAAATATGTGCCATTAACCCACAACCATCTCAGTGGAGACAAAAAAAAATATTATGACCAAAGTACCTTCATATAAAAAGCATTACTAAAAGCATTTTAGTAATGTCACAATTTCAGACAAGAGTGGGCATTCAACTTGCCTGGACAGTTTCTTATAAGTTGACTTCAGTGACATTTCTGTAATTCAACTGATGAACCTTAATAGTCAGTCAATTGATGATAGTTGAGATCAAACCCAAGCATCTGAAGCACATCTTGACCTGACACTTATGTTATGTTACAAGAAGGTTTCAAGATTCTGAATAATTTTGCAGTCTTGAGTGGATAATGGAAATTACAAAAAAAATTACAAAAACGTAAGAAGTCTTATCAAATCACTCTAGAATTTGTGCAGCTGGGCTCATCATTCAGTTCTTACAAATTGGGGTATCTTCTTCTTCATTTTTTAATAGCATCACTATAAAGTTCTTTGGAGTGTCTGCTCCCAGATTAAATTGTGCTGTCCTTAGATTGGATTAATTCAGAGAACTGCCATTTTCATGAGATTGATCAAAATGGAAGAGATTTGGACAAATAACTACTACGAAATAGCACCAAAGAAAAACATCAAAATGAGAAAGTTTAACTTCTTTTCTTGAATTGACAAACCATTTTTTAAAGTCATTTCAGGAACTTTTGATGTAATTCAGGCTTTCCAAAGATCTTCACAAACTGATACCAATTATTCTGCACTATTGCTTCCTGTTGAATGTGGAAAATAAGTGCTTGCTGAAGTATATAATACTTCACATTTCATATGCTGAAACACATAATTTCATTATTTTCTATTCAATTTATGATTTCGTATGGTAGTTACAATGTGAGCACCATTTAAAGGATGTCCTCAGATGCAAAATTGAAGCATGTCGTTGCAATGTTTTTCCTGTCACTCACTCTTGTTATAGTGTAACCAACACTCCAAGTCATTGTATGTTTACTCTTGAGCGTATTTATTCAGATCTTCCTATTTTCTTTCCTTCGGAAGTGTTTAAAGCTAAGCATATCACTTACCATTCTAGTCTTCTAAATAAATTTAGTCACTTTGAGTGGTGCAAATAAACTCATTTCTCCAGTACTTGTCTCAATGTCTTTTTCATTTTTTTTTCTCTTTATCTTTCCTTTTCCTTTTTTTCTTTTTCTTTTTTTTCTTTTTGAATTTTAATTCTATAACAAATGATTCAGTCAACCCATCCTAAAGCAGGACAGATGAGCCCTGCCATGAAACTGAGTAGACAAGAGGGTTGGGATGACTTGGTCTGAGCGAGGCCTCTTGCTGTAGCCCTGTAGCCATCAAAGCGAAGGGAGTTGAATCGCACCCAAAGTCTCTATCTATGCACAAGTTGTAATCGAGCCACTTACTTAAAACTGTCAGCTCAGGATACAAAAAAAAAAAGATCATCCTGCTTGAACAAATACATAGGGAAGATTCGTTTCTGATGAGATGGCATAGGACCAGTAACACTATCAGGCAACTGGCATTTGGATGCTATTACAGAGAACAGTAAGGACAGCTCAGTGTTATAACCAAGAGAAATTAATTTCCTTATAGGAAGTGTACTAGCTGTCTCTTTTAATTCCTTCTGTTTCAAATGCTTTAATTTCATGACTCTAAAAATATGCACTTCATTTTTATACTTCCATGGGTGATTCTGTGCCTATCAAGAGTGGTGAGACTCGAGAGGGAAAAATCCCAAATCTCACAGGGTTTTGGTAAACTGAAAGCTGAGGATTTATTATCATTATTATTATTTTATTCATATCATTATCCTTTGTCATTCTGTCTTATTGTGAACAGAATTTATGATATCACCCTCACCTCAGTTTGGATGATCATACTGGAAGGCTGCTGCTTTCATGAAACCACTTTCCTTATACTCAAGTACTCTGGTAAGGAAAAGACTACAGAAAACGTCACAGAAAAAAATACAAATAATAGGAAACTTATGAGAGGTGACGAAGCAAGAAAAGAAAAATTTATCAAGGACTGGATACACTCAAAGTTGGTCACAAAGGTTCAGTAGCTGCCTCACCCTCCCAGGGCTACACAGAGAGAGATCCTTGTACAACAGGAAGGAAAGGCTCAAAAGTCCTCATGCCTATAGATCACTGGAGTTTTCACATTTTACTTTCTCCTTTCTTTTCCACTGGGAATATTATTTATAGGGCTGATTGGGGATTTTCTGAATATTCTGTTTTGCCATGAAATAATTATTAGCCTTTCTTTTTTCTTTTTTTTTACCAGGAATGTCTGTGCCATTTTGGACAAGAATGAAATTTCTGACCCAAACCACATGGCCACCTCTCCCAGCCTCATCGTGACCATTTTCAGGTGGTAGGTAGGAACTACAGTTCAAATCTCTGACCAGCACCCCTGTTGCCACCCCAGCTCCCCAGTGACTGCCCTGTCACAAGGCCTGGTGGCCATTCAAGGAAGGGTCTCTCATCCTCACCTGTTGCATTTTATATAAATGCATCCATTTTATAAAAATAGTTAACTGTTTATTATTGCAGGTACTTGAGCCTTGGTGCCCACAACTCAGGTGAACCCTGTAACAGGCTACAGAGCTGATTTCTGACCCAATTAATATTTCATTTATTCATGGTAAAACAGCTGCAGCAGGAAAGAGATCAAGGCTGAAATTTTGCCCATTAGTTGAATACCATCCATCCTAGACTCATAAATAAAGCTTCTTAACGAAAAACATATAATAATGAAATTAAAGATGACCACAGTGTATATGAACAGAAGAGGAAGGGGGCAGGCTAAATTAAGTTTAAGTTTAGCGTTGAAAGATTGGCAATTTAAATTAAAAAAAAAGTTTTATTTTAAAATTGTAGCAGCACGAGTTTAGCAAATCCTTGGGAAAAGCTTAAAGTTTCACCAGTTTCTTACTGAGAGTCCATGGTGGATCAATGGAAAGTTACAAAATTTACAGCTAGCCCACGGACACCTGCCATTTAAGCTAGTGGAATAATTTGCAGCCATAAGTTGTTTTTCTCTGCATAGACTGATACCAGAATGTAATAGGATGAGACACACACATTTATATGGATGTCATTGATTTTTGTTGGCAGTGACAAATAAGGAGAATTAAAAAACCTGTATTCTTTTCCAGGCACCGAGAAGGCAATGCCGTTTAATGGGAACTTCTATTGCTTCCAGCTCTGACCTTTTTTCTGCTGTCCCCTCAGTCTCTCCCTAGCCCAGTCCTGTCTCTTTGCTACTTCTTGTTCCCCATGCTCCTCCACAAGTCATCGCTCCACAAGCTTCTGAGACTCTTAGCACTGCAAACCATTGCTTTGCACTGCCAGCCTCCTGCTTGGCAGCTTTCTTTGTCCATTCTTTCCTATTCCACCACACTTTTCTGGCTTGTTATCTCGGCCGCTATGTCCATTCCTTTTCATATCTCCTACGACACTTTGGGCCTTTGTCACATCTGTCTGTTGTTCAGTTTCCCTGCTCTTCTCACTGGTTTCCAAACAAAGCCAAACCCAGCCACTCGTGTCAGGAAATTCCCTCTCTGAGTTCCCTCATTCCGCGTTTCCTGCAGTGCCCACGTGTGTCCCTGCTGCATGGGTGCAGATTTGTTTTCTCTTTCTTGCTTTCCAGGTGCCAGTACAGGAAGGAGCAGAAGAGGCCCAAGAACATACAAATGACTCTACTGGCTCAACAGGTCAGTAGGAAGCAGCAGAAGCACAAGGCAAGCGTGTAGGGCTGCCTCTTGACAACGCTCTCAGTTCTCAATACTTTGCAGCTCAGAATTCCAGGTGTCCTTGTTAGATACCAATGGATTTCACATAGGACAGCAACAGCTTCAAGGCAGTCTTAGGAGCTGTCAGACACTTGAATAGGGTAGAGAAAGCATAAATCTGGTGTATTTTAGCAGAAATGGGAAAAGAGGCATCTCTACCACAAAGACCAAGTCTCTGCTGACTTAAATCCTATCTCTAACATGCAGAGCCTAGAACTTTTCAAAGATAGGACCCCAGCATTATTATGAAGGTGGATAGGGCAAACTTCTTTATTTTTGTTGGTTCTAAAACTGTCTTTTTGTCCATGCAGGATGGACAATTTCAGCCCAATTGATGAAGCATTGTTGGGAGTAGAAGGAAGGGGCGGAGGGGGAGTTTCAGAAATGGCTTTCCCCATTTGCAAATCTATTCTCCCAGTTTCCTGGAGAGATTTCTCTGACTTGCTCTCATCCCTCACATCCCTGCAATAGCTCAGCTATTTGTGAGCTGAGCAATGAGCAATGGGTCCAGCAAACTTCTTTTTGTAAAACCCTGTATTTTCGATAAAAAATTGTTTCTACTGGTATACCAAGTCTCACTGTTTATTGCAACCTATATATGAAAACCGCCCCGCTAAATAAAATACAGCACTTGCTTTTAGCCCTCCTGTCCAGCACATGATTCACCACATTGCATGTGGAAAAGCAATAATGTGAGGATTCAGTGCATTTGTGTTTACTTTTACAGAAGCATTCACAGCTAGCACTGTAAGCTGAAAGCTTTAATCTGTGTACGATTTGTTTGCAGCATCACTCTGGCAATCTTTAGAATGTATTTTTATCACAATGCAAAAGCAAAATAAAATAAATTGCTAACAGTTTGAAAACCCATTTGCAATCCAGAGGCTGATAATATTTAATTGATTCAAAATAAAAAAATAAAACAGCTCTAAATAGTAAGAGAAATTCACCCAATTGCTCAGCGGGTCTCAGCTTCAGACTTACAATCAATGACATTCAGCTAAGGGAGACTATGGTGCGCTGCTATAATTTTCTTGGATATTAGCAGTTAGCTGATAGAATACTCCATATGAAAGGATACCGTTTATATAAATACAATAAATATGTTGGAGAAAGAGAAAAAGAAATGATGCCGAAAATAAGTCAGGCTCTATCTGTCAGAGATGAGCGACCTTCTTGTTTAAAAGTTAGGAAAAATACACCCCAGAGCATTTGGTCGTCAGGTTTGGACAGTGATGGCTCGCCATGTTTATGAATAATTCCTTGTAGTTCTCTATCTCCTTCTACCCCAAAAGCTAAATTAGTTTTACAACTATTAATTGAATTGTCTAACTTCACTATGCTCTCTGAGATAGAAAGGATTATTAACTCCACTTTACAGATAAGGAAACTGAGACAGGGAGAGGAAACGATTAGCTGGAGGTCACACAAGGAATCAGAGGCAGATAAATCCCAGACCTCTCAGTCCAATGCATTAACTGCTGATGACTGTTCCTCCTCCATGCAAACAGCCCTCAGAAATGAGATGCACTTCAAATAGAAACGATCAAAGTACCATTTCATCAAGGTAAAAGCTTCTGAAATTCATGCTCTGTTGGTTATCCCTACCATTGTTCCCTTTTTTTCTCCAGCCCATTGTTTTAAGCACAGTTTAGGCTCCCTTTCTGTGCCCCTAGACCAGCGCACCCAGCACAGGCTCTTGAGTCACTTCATAGGGTCTTGCCGCCCGCCTGGAGCCCTCTGCCCTGTGCACAGCCTGCCCAGTGCTGTGTACGCAGCACTGCGCCCATTGCAGCAAGCGCCAAAACCCATCACCTCTGCGCACTAAGGGTATGTGAAGTAAGAGCTCTCTCTCCAAACTGACCAGTCTTTACATTACACAGATGCAGGATGTTTTTGCTTTTGAGAAGATAATGGGCACTTCATGGGTAAATTGGGCAGGCCTCATCTCTGAGAGCGTGGAGGTGATTAATAATACACCAAATATCTCACACTTCGGAGAACTGTTGCCTGGTCAAGCCTCTGGTTCGCACTACTTATTTTATTTTGTATTACAAAATACTCTATGCTCACATTCTGGATATTTAGGAAGCCTTTAGCATACTAACCTCGATTAAGACATTTACAATTTCAGCTATCACTGTTCTGCGCTAGCTATTTGATTAAATTAATTAATGTGGTGTTTATTAGTTGGCAGCCATTAATAAGTGAGCATGTTAAAGATTTCCCACAGTGTATCAATCAACAGAGTAGAATTTTCTTTGCTTTAGTTTAAACCTATGTGTTTAGGCTGTAATTATCTCCTTTCTGAGATTTAATCCTGCTTTTCTTTAAATCAGCAGAAAATTTGCCATTAACTTCAATGAAAGAAAGATCAGGATATCTGTGAAAATGCTTTTTAAAGCACTGTACAGAAGCAAATGAGGTCCCTATAATATTTTGTTTTTTTTTTAAAAAAAAAGTTCCTGGCTTTGGCATTTCTCTGAATACTTCTATCTCCACTGATTGTTTATACACAAATCATTTGCCCCATTTCTAACAGAGTGAATGAGGTCTCATGACTTCACTTTGATGGAACAGATCTAAGCTGTTAAAAAAGAAAACAGAATTAACTTTATAGCAAAAAAATAAGGCAGAAGTGAAGATTCATATAAAACAAATTAAAAAGCTTGAAATGGCTGCATTAATCACTGAAAAAAACCTTCAAGCTATAACTTTTTCAGTGTTAAAATCTCTCAGGTTTTCTCAAACAAGATTGTAAAATCAAGTATTTCTATACGGCACATCAAAATCAATGTGTTTTTACGATAGTTTTTATAGACTGTTATATGGGATTAATTTTCATAATTTTTTGAAGTTAAGTAAACAGTAAGTTTGTCTGAATTGGTTTGAGTGAAACCACTGAAAGAACTTTCTGGGGAAGGGTTTTATAAGGGGTTCCTGAAGTCTGGAGCTTCAGCAAACAACCTAGAATTCAAGAAAATGCAATGCAATAAAATAAAAAATATATACTGTCCATTATTGACTCTCCTACTGTTGTTTCTTATTTTCTATAATTATATATAATTTACTACATGATAGTCCTGCTTTCTCTAACAAAACATAGAAGATGGATGCATTCTAATTTACCTGTGACTTTTCTTACCTAAAAGTCATAACAAGTTCAGTATTATGCATTGGTTTAGCTGCAGAAGAAGTATTTATTCTGTTTGTGAGTATAATATTCCTCTTGCTCATTTCTAATTGTTCTTAGGCCCGAAGGAAGCTTTTCTGCCAGTGCTATTCTGGTAAGTAGCAAACAAGTTTGCTTGGTTTATGATCCCTCACATGTCTAGGGTTGTGTAAGGGTATAGCATTGTCAGTGGCACTTGCATGTCCTGTCTGCACACAGATTAATTTTCAATCCCACACCCAGAAATTCTTCTACTACTAATCTTCGCCTCCTGGGACCTAGTTTGGATGCCACGGTCTGCTTTGCTTCCCTTGCAGATGCCAAGAACTGAATGTTCTGTCACAAAATAGAGACTGCAGCTCTGTCTACACTAGTGCTTTGTGCTGAAGCAAGGCAGGTCCCGACTGCCCTCCCTGGCTGCCCCCTGGTCCAGTTTGCAGGGCTGGATCTATGTGCACTAAGTGCACTTCTTTTCCAGGGAATCTAGCCCAACGACCGAGCTCCTCATGGCCGCTGCACTCAGTCCCTAATGGAGACACACACACACACGAGTCTGAAACGATTGCTGCTTCAGGGTGTGCCTACAGCAGTGCTGCTTCGTGCAGATCACAAACAGGCTTTTGAAGCAGATCTCCCAGCTGTCCCCCTTACTTTTTGGGTCATATTGCAGAGAGGTCTTAGAGAGCTTAAGCCGGGTTCCTTATAGATGAAAATAGACAGGAATCCAAGATTACTCCAGGTATTCCAAGATTATCCCCTAATGCTCTTCAGTTCCTGATGGACATACAGTGGATAGGACCAGACAAGATGTGGTTGGAATTAAACGCTCTGAAACACGTATGATGCGGATATTAGGGAGATGTGGTTGGAATTAAACGCTCTGAATGCGGATATTAGGTCCCCCCACATTGGTTCTCTCCACAGCCCTGCTCTCCTTGCAGCACGCTACCTTCCAACCTAAACGTAACCTCAGATAACTTCAAACCACATGTGTGATGGTGACGTACTGTTCAGAGGACCAGATTACATCTAGTCCACAGTAAAGCTCCTGACCTGCACATAATGTAGATGTGCAGAGCTTGGTACCGATTGCTTTATTGACTGTTCCTTTTTATTGCACCAAATTACTAGCTAAAGGGGACGTAGCCTAATGCTCTTTGCCATTAGATAGGAGCTTCTGATGCTTAGCCACCCCAACCAGAAGGCAGCTATTTTAGTCCCTCTAAAAAGACAAAGTTTTATCACAACCAGACTCTTGGGTTCATCTCACTGCTCTTCTAACTACAACTTTACCGATACAGAGGCCACAGGTATCCAGACCATAGTCTCATTAAGGTCTTCTTACCCCATTACATTCATTTCTAGAGGATTTTCTTTCCTGGGAAAGTGCCCCTCACAGCACATGGCTCCTGTGGCCCATTCTGGCAAGCCTTCCTGAGGGAACAGCAGCAACAGAGGGAGATGCCGTTGCAGAAACCCTGGAAAGGGCTGGAAAGGGCTGTCAGTTTACATAGCTCTGTCTGGTTAAGATTTATATTCCATCATACAGCTTTTACTGATGGTTTATTTAAATCCTGCAAATGCAGTTTTATTTTATTAATGTGCTTTATATCCGATTAAATTTTTGTGCGTTTTTTTTATCTCTGTATATCACCTAGCATTAAAAGTAGATTCACTGGGATATAAATAAACAGACAAGTGAACTCAAATCCACTATATTCCCACAGAATCAGGGTCTGATTCTGATTTCATGTTAGCATTAATCAAAACTAAAATCGCTGAGAAAATCAGAGCCATTTATTTCCAGAGTTGATATTAAAGCACTTGGCAGTGTCAGAATGTAGCCCTCTAACAGCACAGCAGCATTCTCACATATCAAGCTGCAGCTTCTGCTGATGCAGTTTTAAATATTACAGTAATGATAGAATTCAAAATTAATCTGCTACAGAGCCAGACACATACTCTCTCTGGTCCTTGTCAAAAGGGTCCAAAAATCTTTGACCAAATGTTACTGGTCAGAATTTAAAAAGTGGAAATGACACTTTCCACATATATCTTAAGTTTTGCCTCATGATTTCAGTCTGAATAGAATTAACCAACAAAAGAAAATAAATTGTGGCAGGACTACAGATACAGATACAGATAAAGGCTGTTTTTGATTAAGTTCTCTCCATATATCATATTATGGTGCCATCTGTTTTGTATTGAAAAGGAATAATATTTTAAGAGACATTTATTACAATATATTAAGAATCTTAAGCTCACGTCCTCCTTTAAAATATATATTGAAGTTATAACAAGGTTCTACAATGGAAACTGGGTGTCCTCAGCAACTTTCAAATAACATTTAACAATTCCATGATTGAATTGTAAAAGAAAAACATGTCTAATATACACAAGTCTTCCCTGCATGCTGGAAAAATCACCAACATTGAATATAATGAACTAACAAATTTTATATGCAAATACTGTAAATTACAGAGAAAATACTTTGAACAAAATATACGCAGAGGAAGTTCTGTTATACGATTATATCTATGGAGAATTTTATAAGAAGAACTTGAGATTGGTTCCTTTCTAGTCATGGATGTATCTACTTAATTTTATTATTCTATATTTCAGATAAACTGGATTTAATATAGATATAGCTTTCTATTTATGCACTGGATACCAAGATTTTACAGAGTTTTTGTTAGTGCTGCACATTTTTCCCCTTATAACCACTCTGAAAACCAGGGTAGTTGCAGCAGCAGCGACGCTGGAGTGTGACCAGTCAGGGGAGGGACGTGGCTGTTCGAGCGCGTGCCCAGCAGAGCCACCCGGATGCTCAAGGGACAACACACCAGGAGGGTCTGGGGCAGCTGGGTCTGTATAGCCTGGAGAAGAGATGGCTGAGTGGGGACCCAGTTGCTGTTTTCAGCTGCCTACGTAGGGCTTAGAGAGAGGATGAAGCCAGACTCGTCTCAGAGATGCCCAAGGAAAGGACAAGAGATTCCAGTTACAGCCTGCAACAAACAAAATTCTGACTGGACACTGAAAAAAACCCATCCCAGTGAGGGTGCTTAAGCACTGGGACAGGCTGCCCAAGGCGGTGAGGGGCCTGGAGACGGTCAGAACTCAACTGGACAAGGCCCACTGCAGCTTGGAAGGTGAGCCCTGCTTGAGCAGGGCTGCTGCATTACCTCGAATACTGTGCCCAGCTTTGGGCCTCTCACTACAAGGACACTGAGGTGCTGGAGTGTCCAAGAAAGGGCAATGAAGCTGATGAAGGGGCTGGAGCAAAGACCTTACAAGGAGCGGCTGAGGGAACTGGGGTTATATAGTCTGGAGAGGAGGAGGCTCAGGGGAGACCTTACTGCTCTCTACCAATACCTGAAAGTAGGCTGCAGTGAAGCAGGGCTTGGTCTATTCTCCAGAGCAGCTACTGCTAGGACAAGAGGAAATGGCTTCAGTTTGTGCTAGAGGAGGTTCAGGTTAGATATTAGTAAAAATTAGTAGTAATCAAGACTTGGAACAGGCTGCTCAGGGAAGCAGTGGACTCACAGTCCTTGGCAGTGTTCAAGGAACATGTAGACATGTAGACATTTGGGGACATGGTTTAGCAAGCTTGGTGTTGAAGGGCTTGTGTTTGGACTCAGTGATCTTGAAGGTCTTTTCCAACCATAATGATTCCATGATTTGATGACCTCCAGAAGTCCCTTCCGACTAACTTATTTTATGATTCTGCAGGTATATACATAGGTTGCTACTCCTTCCATTCTGTTATTTTTCGTATCTAGCTTTTCTCCAGCTAAACACCAAATCTGTCATCTAGATCCTAATAATCTTGCATTCTGATTAATTCAAAACTGCTGCTTTCTGACCATCTGTTATGCATATCCCCTCTCAATCACATATTTACAAAACACCACGGCTCTCATATTCCCAGACCACAGTTGTGACGTTCCTGCCTTTTTGTGGCTGATCACAGCCCTGCTTATCTCCACTGCACCACAGCAAATTTGTTTGCCCATTTTTTAGATTTTGCCATGGGATGTGCCTGCATTCTTGCACAGCAAATCATATGGAGGCAACAGTCCTTCTGAACTAGTCCAAGGAATAGCCAAACAAATATTTGACTATTATTTGAGAGCTCAAACAGATAATTATGAGGAAAGGTCTGCCTCTTGATTGTTTCTCCTATTCTTTCTATTTTTTGGGGACATAATTATGCCATGACTTTAAAGTATTGTATCAGTTAACTAAACAGTCAAGCTGAATGTTTGGGATTCCTGTTTTACAGCCTTGTTAGGAAAAGAGGAAGGACTTACTAGACACAAGATAAATTTTCCATGTTCTCAGTACAAAAAAAATGCAAATAAGGACATGTTCTTTTGCACTGCCTCTGTCCATTTTAGACTGATAATCACCCATCAAAAACTTGATAATTTGGCTTGTCTTATGCAAAATTAAAAGAGAAGAAATAAATCCAAGAGTGATATCTCAATACAGAAAAAGAAGGAAATATTTTCAAAGCGAGTTAATAAACCATAGCTGCAGAAAAGAAAGTCTGTAACATAACTAACAAATTAGCTCTGAGATGGATTGTCTGCCCAATGGGAAGTCAGAAATGTTTGAGGCTGGACCTCAAACTACCCAGTCAGCAGAACTTACCCTGCCGACCAGAACTGAGATAGGGATTTGGTTTAATTTCAAAGGAAGCAAGTACTGATCACTTCCTATATCTTTAGTCATTTTTGGATTAAAACTGTTCACTGGACAAAAAAAAAGGTAAAGAAAAAACAGTAGAGCAGAGGAATACAAATGCAAATGTTAAAAGTTTCAGTGGGATGTATTTGGAAAAACGGTGTAGTGTACCACAGCTGTAGAAGGTTTTGCCTCCCAGAAGACTATGAGGTGCTAGATCATAAGTGACTGAGTAACTCTGTGTGAAAATAACCACTGGCAACATTTCAAATAATACTGTCTACGTCAGTTAAAATATCTGCGCAGCAGCCTCATCAGGATACCCCAAATGCATCTGCATAATCTGTGTATTTAGCACAACGTATTAATCACAGATTGAACTTGACAGCTATGACCAGCTTCATAAAAGCCCTCCAAGATACAGTTTAAGCCTTGCTCACTGTTACGGTAAAAGATCCCTTTACATTTTTAGGTCGCTTCTTATAACATTCTCTATCATTTTTGGAATATTATTAGCATATTCTATTCTCCATTAGCCAAGATTTTGCAAACACGTGGCACCGCCCGAGCGGTTTGCCTGTTTGTTGCTCCTGGCACAGTCGCTGCTGCAAAGCCAGGCTGTGCACGAGGTTGTTTCCACCTGCAGCGCGTGGGTGGTTCTACAGGGCGCCAGCCCCGCTGCAGCGGGGAGCAGGCTGCAGAGCCGCTCCGAGCGCCCGCTCCCGCCGCGCGCTCTCCTGCAGCCAACGCACATCGCTGCAGCGGCTCCACGAATCCTTCGTTTTGGCGCCTGGGCTCGCGGAGGAGGGATGCAGCCATCCCAGCGGAGCGGCCCTGTTTGCCGAGGCCCCGCGCAGCGATGCCGCGATGGAGCCTCCGGCTCCGTGTTAGCGCCGCTCGCCCCCGGCCTCGCGCAGCCTCCTCACAAGCACTGAAGTAAATGAGGCTCCGGAGCGCTGATATCTGACACTGCAGAATGCACAGAATTTGTCGTCTAAGGGAAAGATAAAGGCAGTTGTATAAGGCAGACTGCAATAAATCCCTCGGCCTTATATTTAGTATTACTACCATTTGTGTCATTTAGGAAAGTGAACTTGATAGTTTTGTAAAACCTCGAAGCTTTGAATAAGTCTCTTCCATAGTGAAATATTTGACTGATGAGGCACTAGCTGTCCTATAGGGAGAAAATTATTCAGGCTGTGAAGATGACAGGTTCAGAGCACAAAAAACAATGAGCCATAGAGGAGCTGGAGAGAACAGCGTGTACAAAAGACCAAAGGGCAATTGTCACTATCCCCAAATAATGACCATAACAACAGGTGCTAAAACATACAATACTGCTACATAGTACCAGCCAATTTCTAGACTGGCAGGAAGCTCAATAGCCAAGTAAAACCCTTTATAAGCGAGAGAGGCTCATTAGCACAATGAATGGGACACAGAAAAATTGGTAGAAGGTCTCATTTGCGAAGCCTGTTACAGTTGCCTGCGATTTCAGAAAACCTCCTGGTTTCTATTTTCATTCGACCTCCCTAAGCTATTAGAGCAGTTGCCAGGTGGAACAATAAGTAGAGTCTTAGAATGGGCAACTGCCTCAAAATTGTTGTAATTTCTTCCCTTATCTTTCTTTCCAATAAAATCCCTGTCTTAACAAGGAAAGTATATGATTATTTTATTTTTTCCTCATAGAGATGTCTATCATTTCTTATGTAGCCTGCCTGTCATATCTTGTTACAATTTATAGAAATCTGCGATACGCTACTCTGATAAGCCTGTCAGAATGATAACAGAAATTCATACCGATCACATACATACAGATGTGAGAGGGATTCCATACTATTTTGAGAAAGACAGATAGAAATAGCATGACACTCTAAATATAGCACTCTAAATATAATTTATATAAAACAAACAAAAAAAATTGCTAGTATTTTCTAACGACCTCAAAATCTTATCAGATATTAATTGCTAATAAGCATGATTCGGTGTGATTTATTGTGCACAGATTCACTCTTCCTGATACTGAAATAAGCAATAGCAATGGGGTATTCCTGAAGACAATTAAAATTTTATTTACTATAGGCCTGCCAATTATGCCACGATACTCGTTTTAAAGATGTCAGTATTTCTGCCTCAGATGGCAGCCTTCAGGACTTGTGCTACTGTGAGCCCTTTTTAGCATGTGTTTACAAAGACTCACAGAAGAAAATATGGGAAAGCTATGTAACATTCTGCAGGAGAGCTGAGGTAGGTAGAGATGAGAGGCCATTTGGGGAAAAGGTGCGTGCAGCTCCTTTTAGGTCCAGACAGGGAAATGTGAAGGCAAATTTAGCTCAATCTCCTCCCTTTCTAACTGCTAATCACTTCAATGCTAAATTCAGGAGTTCTGAGAAGAAGAAAACAACCTCGAGAAGGACTTTTTGTTTGAAAGGTACATTAGCTTTAATCTTAAGCGTATGTCCCTGCCTACTCCAACAGAACAGGCCACCTATCCTCTGATCTATTTCTCTGACCACTCGTGCTTCAGCTTTGTCATCAAACCATCCACTTCAGACTCAGCTGTGCTCCTCACACCTCTTTTCCTTTTGCTGCTTCTCACTGCAGCTGTTCTTGCTGCTACTGTCTCCCCAGTCATGTGCCAAGAGAATAGGCATGAACATTTAATGACTATTTTTAAAAATAGCTTTTGCCTAGGTGAGAGCTTGCAGCACCAAACCAGACAGGATCTTTAATGATTTCATGTAGCAAGATCAAAGGTGGACAGCTGTGAACCACAGTTTTTTTGTTTTCAATGTCAAAAATAATTGTTTCTAATTGAACAAATTTGTTTAACAGTTATATAGCTCGAGGGGCAGTAGCCTGGGCTACGGGAAATAGTTCTGGTTCTGCTGGAGCTGCCTGTGCTAATCTGCACAGCCAGGGCCTGTCACAAGGAGTGACAAGTGAGCGCTGCTCACGGCCCCGGCTGCACCTCCGCCTGCCGCAGCCCGACCCCAGACTCGGTCTGGCCACGGCAAAATGAGCGGTGTCCTCTGCCTGTTCCTGTGCGAGCAGCCAGCAGCAGATGAGAAAATGCCCAACAGAATTTGATGAAGGCAAAAATTAAATATGTCGGAAAAACGACAAGAAGAAACTCATTTTCCAGGTGTCTTTAGGAACTGATTTCCCTCCACAAGGAAGACACTTCTCTCTTACCTCCCCAAGCTTCATACGCAACTACAGTCAGCCAATGGCAAGCTCAGTTCTGAGGCATGGACTGAAATAGTTAGAAATTAAATAATCACAAATACAGCACATACTCAAATCAGACTCCTTTGCAAAAAGAGGTCAAAATAAAGTGTGGGGTCTACCTGCCACTTTTTAAATTCTGACCCAGTGTATGGAAAAAAAAACAAGCAATCGACTAAACTGACTTCCTGCAATAGTGAATCAGACAGAGCTTTAGGATAGAGGTCTGTGAAAGACATCACACCAACTCAGATTATCAACAGTAAAATTAGAAACAAGCAAAGCTTTCTGAGGCAGCAGTGCACACTAAAACAAAACAATATAATATAGGGAGAAATCAAAAAACAATTGCAAAAGTAAACAGAAATTTTATTTATTCCAGAAGTGCAATCTCCTTCCCTCCACTAAGCTAGGAAAGTCCACAAATGATTCAAGCAAAACTCAATGTGTTTCTTGTTTTGTCATTCGCTTTCTCTTTGCTTCTAACTCTGAAGTTCTAAGTGGGGATGCAGATGCAGGATTGCTCAGTGGAGAAACAGACTGAGGATCCAAAGCAGCTACAGGAAGCAGCAGGATGTGGAAAGCAGTAACGTGGCCCTGGCCTAACAGTTTTGGGGAGAAGGCTGCCTGGAGAGAGGCCTGCAACCATGAGCTTCTGCTGCTGCAGAAAGAGGCTCCCCCTAAATAATGAGATTGTAATTAAGGAAGTGTGCGTGCGGTATCTGAATATTAGCTATGCTACATGCTACAAAGGAAGACAAGATACAAAATATACAAACAGAACACAAAAACCAACAGCATTTAAACCTTAGCTAGCAATTCTACATAGGCTGCGAAAGCATCATGTATTTCAGGGTAACCATACTGGAAAAGGAGAGAGCACCAACTGGCCTAAAAGAAGAATTGCTTTTTTGCCGGTGGCTTCCAGGATTGCTTAGTGAAAACCTGAGGTGCATGTTATGGACATACATATAATTTCTGTGCTTACTTCATATCAGACCAGTTGAAAAAGGTTGCAGACCGTGCTGCAATACTGTGATGAACACACTGTCTGTAAAAGGCACGATCTGCTAAGAGCACACGTCGTGTGAAGGAGTTGCCCAAAACGATGGCCAGAAAGGCTGGGCCGGTGTGTAGCAGGCAGCTACAGCAGGCAGCCTGCTGTGAAAGCCAGCCAGCTAAATGTGATGAAGGAACCAAAACGCTCCAAACCCTCCTTGACACCTTTGACTTCTGCATTGGAAGCTGCACCCTCAGCTAGTTGTCCCATCGTCTGCCCCTGCTTGGCAAGTTTTCAACATGTTCATATGACCCATCGATGAACCATGTAAAGCAACGTGAATTATTGCTACTCTGGAGAGCCGTGATTTTGCCAAATCGCACAGCATTTGGCTCCATTCTGATGCAAGCATAGCAGAACCTTCCTTGGTGCCCAGGAAAGAGGACTAGGCTGGTACAAACTTTTACTGGGGATTGAAGCAGGGCAAGATTCAACATCCCTGTAACTGAATGGAGAAAAGGCAGAGAAAGAAGGAGGGCTGTGTTGCAGAAGGTCCCAGTTAAAGGGATAAGCTGGCTGAGAGCAGCAGAATGAGTGGCTGCCCTGGCACACTAAAAGAGGAAAACTTGGGCAATAGCAGTTGGCAACTGCGTGTAATCTATGGGGAAAAAATGATGCTCATTCAACAATACAGGCTCAATCGATAAAGTAGAAAGAGTCCTCAGATATTCCAGAAGGATGACTCGCTTGAAAGAAAAGAAAAACACACGTTCAAGAGCACCTGACTCGGCACCTAACCTAAACACAGCGCTAAGACAGTCCCGGGCAGACGCCCTGCTGATCTCCCTGAGCGCGCTCTGCCAGACACCTGAAAGACTGGGCTGGTGACCGAATTCTTCACATCCAGACACGGGACGCATCTTTGGAAAGCTGACACTATGCCGAGATAATTTTCAACACAAATAATGCCAAAGGAAGAACAGGGCGGTAGCGAAGCTGGGAAACATAGCTGAAATCCAAAACAATTTCAGGCTGAAACCTGGAACTTGCCGTGCAGTTTCAAGGTCACCGGCTCATCTTCCACATCATTTATATTTTCTAGGAGCAAAAATATGAGAAGCGTTTGGCTGATAGATCAGGATGTGTATTCAAGCTGTGAATTATATTTTCCTAACAAGGAGTCCTGGCATCACAAACAGATTTCAAAGGCAGCAGCACTGCCTTCTCTGAAGGTGCCCACGGGCTCCTTAAGTAGCTGGCCAGGAGGGTGCTGAATTCTTACGTCTGATCGGAATCCAGCAAATAGCCTCCAAAATAAGTGTGTCCTTAAAAAATAGTAGGGTGTTGGGGCAAGCAAAGGCTCTGATTTTCACAAACAATCTCCAAACTGCTTATGAGGAAGAGAAGGATCTGAAGATGCATTGATACTCCTACATGCGTTTATCTGACTTAAAAATATTTCGCTAACTACAGGGTATCAGACAGAGCAACACAGAGAGGTATCCCAGATGCATTTAAAAATGTGAGAAACAGGATCGCTTTATTTGAAAGCAATATAGGGACTGATAATTTAAGTAACTCGCATTTTTTGTTTTCCTCTCTGAATACATTTTTAGACTTAAAGAGCATTTTCAGTTAAAAAAATCACAGCAACAAACGACCTTTCATCTAAACCAGTATACTTTTCAGGAATATTTGCATGACTTTTGTGTGTTTAAACTCTTGTGTGTTTAACCTCAAACTTAAAAGCATTTGCTTTCCTTTTCTGATTTCCAAACTCAGAAAAAAATCCTCACATGGAGGATTTCTTCTCTCTCTCCCTGCTGCACATCTATTTTTTTTTCAATTTTTAAAAATGTACACAGTAAGCAGAAGGAAAACGAAACTAATTCTGTACTCTGTACTGCTTTCAGTTTTGAGGAAGTTGTTTAAATTGCCGACCAAATTAATGAATAGAAACCGAAGAAAAGTGAAGAAAAATACTTAGTTCCCCCTCAAAACAAGAAAGAAACAAAGGGATGAAAAGAAAGGAAGCAAAACCTAAAAATCTGAGAATTCACGGTTTATAACTAAAGGAACAAAGACTTCAACTAAGAAATTTTAGAATTTTGAATGCTACAAAATTCTATTACTTGTGACTCTAACCTTAACATTTCCAGTGCGGGACCATCTGCCCTCTCTGAGGCTCCCTGAAGCCCCTGACCAGCCCCAGCGCCCCGTGCGCTCACGTTAAGTGCCACTAGCTGCAGCCAGGGACCACGCTACAGATCTGCAAACAGGCTGTGAACTCTGCTGCTAAATGGGAGTGCGGCGAAAGTTGCATGTTTGCAATCTATGATTAATCTATTCTTAAAAATAGCCATCCATCAATGTAGTTTGAATGTAGAAGAGAAGAAAAGCTGACTAGAGATTTGCAGTGGGAGAAGGATTTTCAGGACGCTCAGCCCGTTCGCTGGGTTCAGCCGCGGAGCCTGCAAAGAGCGGAGACTTGCGAGCTGAAAGAATGAAGGGCTTGTTCATTTATTTGATTTCCATTTCTGCTCTGGAGAAAGAGGCCCATTTACACTGACACTGGCTGTTTTAATGTGTGAAGTAATACAACAAGCTGAAATGCCAAGATGGTATGTTGTAAATTCATTATTTCATAAGCCAGCTGCTTCTTGTTGGAAAATTCCTTCTAACTCCCTTTTGAGACAGATATTAAGCAAGTTCTATGACAAGACTGTATGGACTGTATATCATTAGATACTTCTTAAAGCATAAAATATGACTGCTGTTTTTCAGAATGGAAAAAAAAAGAATAATTTCAGACAAGCAATGCCACAAATAATAATTCCACTTCTGCTGTTTCAGGAAATGAGGAATGACTCCCCCAGTGGCTCTCTCAGTAACAATCCAAAGATGATTTCAAACCCCTCAATCTTAAAAATATTGTTCCACAATATTATTTCCAATGTGTTTTTAATCTGCATTTGACTTATTTTTGCAAATGTCCTAATTTAATCAAATTGGTAGGATATTTGGCTATGTTTCTTCACAGTCATTTTTTGAATGAATTAAAAATTCTGCAGTGGCTTTGTCAAAAGCTAAGTTATCAAAAGAAATTTCATTAAGATGCATAGTTAGTAAAGTCCCTATTCACTATATTAGATATTTGGTCTCAGGAAAGTTCCTTAATTTCATAATCTTCTATCTTTCATACAAATTGTATTATTCTGTTTCTACATTTTTGATGTTAGAATAATTCATATTTTAAAACACTATTTCTGTCATTTATGAATATTTGTCAGAGTTGTGAATACTTGTGACATTTTGTAACTATTTTCATTAGTCCTGTTCCTTTGCAGGCTTATTAGTATACTGTAACTTAAGGACATCCTAAGAATATTTTCACAAAATGAAATTAAATTATTTTTCTTGATGTATTTGCACAATCGTGCCAGCATATAATAAAAATATTTCAATTATGTGGATTTCATGCAGTGTTTGATTGCCTCTACCTGCACAAAGATAGCAAAAAATGAAGACAGAAAGGAGAATTGTCTGCAATTCTGCCAAGGCCTGGGGATGCTGCTGGATCCTGAAGGTTAGACATGAAAATACGGCACAAATGAAGAGCTGTGCAGGGAAACATGCCTTTTCCAGATCTACAGTTGTTCCTCCTTCTCGCTATCTACTTCACAACAAAGATCTTTACACTTCACAGAATCTGCAGGCAGGTACTGGGAATGAGCCTGACACTACTGTTCTTCTCCAATCTGTTTGAGGCACCTCAGTCTTGAAGGAAAACTGAACCCCCGTGGCACAGGAACATACTGAAACACTCAGTGATCTTGCACCTAATTACCTGTCCCTCTTCTTTTGCACGGATTCTGCATTGTCAAATGTCTCTTGTCGCTTGGGACTATTTGTATGGAAATAAAAAAACACAAGTAACCAACTGAAGGCTGGCCAAAACTACATTTGAATTAGACGTAAGATCTGCCAACACTGAAGGCAAGAAAAACTAGTTACAAAAAATGCTGAGTTAAAAACAAAACCCTTGCCTTCCCTACCTACATTCACCTCTTTATGTTTCCATTATCTGCTCTCCACCGCCGTGTCTAATTTTGTGTAAACAAATCAAGATCCATGTGAAGCAGATTTCTTGTGTTTACCACGTCAAAAATTTCTCCTGGTTGTTGAGATACAGAGCAGTATAAACTGTTCTGATTTGTCTTTGCAGTCACTTTCATTAATACCACTGAAGGTAATTATGAATTGGAATTTCCTATGGGAGTGGTAATGTTAAAAGCGGAATGAGACACAGTCTCCTATGTGGCTTGTTTACACCTAAAGATGACTCACCAACTCTTTTGCTATGTCTGTAATCACATTTATCACAGCGCCAAACAAAAAGCCCAGGAGCTATTTGTCAGGACCTATTTGTACCACAATCTCTACAGACTGATATGGGTTATAAAAGCAGACCTGAATTTATTCTTGCAGCACAGTGTTATAAGAAATCTGGGGACAGAGCAATGACGTGTGTAGTGAGAAGGAGTCACAGGAGAGAGTTAATAGCAGCTGTAATTTCTTTACCTATTATTTCCTGGCTTTGAAGTACACAAAATGATTTTATTTGCCTGTTCCCACTTGCTTCCACAGTTGCAGATAGCAATTAAGCTGCTTTTGAAGGTAGGAAATGTTATTTGATTCCAGAACTTGAGTTAGTATTCATTCAAAAACAGCCTTAGCTGGCAAAAGAGGCCACCACAATGAATTATTATTTGGCAAGCAGCAGTTATCTGTACAGCATGGCCTTCACCACCACCAGTACCACCACTAAGCTGGCAACCAAAACGAGGTGACTCCCAGAGCCGACTGACAACATCTGTGCTGGTGTCTTAACAAGGGAGCCACTACAGGTCATCTCTGGCAGGGATTTGCCTGTTTTGGGTTTCCTCCTGTTGCCGAAAGTAGCGTTAACAGCCCCATGGCTTTTTTCTTTAATGCACTAAAAATAGCTAGTTAAACGGGAAAAAAAAAGAGGAACACAAAAAGAAGGAATGATCAGGGCAAAATCTGCTTGTTAAACTGTCTGGATGTGTTTATTAATTTTAAGAAACAGTCGTTATTTTTTGGGTAAGAAAACAGCCTTCTCCTTTCGGAGATATTACTGATAAGAGTTTTTTCTCAGTCCTCCAGCTCACCTACAGTCACCCTTTGCCTTCGTAGAATCATTAAGGTTGCAAGGGGCCTTTAGAGATCATCTAGTCCAACCCCACAGGACTTAGCGCTTCCCTAAAGGACTCTGCATCCCACACCCCGGCGGCGGCTTGATGTGCGAGAGAGCGGACGCCGCGCGTGCTGCAGCGCCTTCACTCACGAGGGCCTCAGGAAACACGCGCTGGGCCCTTCCACCACCTTCCCTATCCCGCGGCCGGGCGGCTCGGCAGGGAAAGGGAATGGGAGTGGGAGTGAGAAAATGAAGGAAAATGAGGCAACGGCGTCAGATTCCGGGGGACACCCCGGCGGCCGCCGCCTCAGGGGGCCGCGCCGCCGCCGCGCGGCGCATGCGCAACACCCCGCCGGCGTCTCCTAGCAACCGGGACACAGCGGCGCGGGCGGCCGCGGTGCCATCGCCCCCGGGCGGGCGGCGGGTGAGTGAGTGAGTGGGGGCCGATCCGCTCCGCTCCGCTCCGCTCTGCTCTGACCGGCCCCGCTCCGCTCCGCCCGGCCGGTAGCCCGCGGGCCCCGGTGCGTTACTCGCCGGTGCTGCCTTCAAGCCAAATTCCTTAGTTTCTTTTTCCCTCCCTGCCGCTTTTTGGTTCACAGAGTTTTGAGTTAATTAAGAGCTGGGCAGTTGTCTTTGAGAGGTCCCAATCAAAGTGAAAAGAACAGTCATGTGTTTTTTGCTTATTTTTTAATATATATTTTTTCCTCAGGATGTGGCTAAAACCCCCCAAATGTAGTATCTGATGTCGGCGTCTATGCCTTTAAGAGAAGCAGCAGAAGGGGCAGAATTTATAATGAAATCATAAGACTTAGCGACAGCGGGAGCAACTGGAGCATGTGCGAATGAGCATAGTTAAATCTGAATTAAAATTTAAAACTACAAAATGCAAAGTTCTGCCCTTCGGGGCTGAGGAGGGTATTTCCTTCTAGACGCTGTGAGCTTAGAAACGTGTCAGCAAGGGGAGGGATGGACACGGTGAACCCTTTCCTCAGAGGACACCTGAGAGCAGTGCTCAGACCTACCTACCCCACGGAGGTCTGTGTGGCAGCCAAAAACATCGGGTTTAATGTCCCTTCAACAGGGAGTGCTGGCGAGGAAAAACAGTGCGATACAGGCAAGATAAGCTGAGCTGGTGTGCGACAGTAACATGCAAGGTATGGTGTCTAAAAACGTATGGATAAGAGATGAGAAGGGGGAAAAAAACAGGTGCCTCGCCTGCTAGGGAAGAAATTGCATCAAAGTTAGAACAGAATATAGGTACAGTAAATTGGTAATAAGTAGATGTAGATGGAAACATTTTAAAAAAGTCCCTGGTCACTTAAGCCATCAGCTTGTGGAACTGCTTTTCAGTGAGACAAGGTGGGAACAAAATATCTAACAGTTTTTAAAATACAGGAGGTTGGTTTCTGGTGCGATCGATGGGCTGTTTGGCAGGGAGAGGAGGGGACGGGATGTAGTTGTGCAGAGTGCCACCATCAGCCCTATGTGCCTGTGAAACTGGAGTGTGGGGCACTCGTTTTAAGACTTTTAGATGGCACAACTGCTTAAAAAATTAGGAGTATCTTTAATTTATACTGGTCTTTAAAATGTCTGTCTTTTATGGCAGACTATCTTTGGCTTTATATGAAAAGTATGCTGCTATATAAAATGGTTGCATAACTACTATCTCTCACTTATTATAGATTAATATTAAGTTAATTTTTCTTCATCTCTCTCTTATGGGATGAAGGATTTCGCTATGTGTCTCAGTGATACATTTAAAATTTTACACATAATTTCTAAAAATCTCCTTCATTCAGATTGTCACAGCTTTGATTCTCCAAGGATATATCCTAAGTCTGGTATTATTTAATATGTTCATTAATAATTTGGAAATGAAAAATAACATAGAGAAAGCAAAACTTGCTGATGAGATAAAATGATTTAGATTAATCAAGACTAAAGAAAATTATTAGAATTTCCCGAGAGACTTTCTGCAGTTAGGTGAACACCCTGACAGATAAAAATTTGCTTTTGACAAATGAAATATAATTTACTTTGGAAGGACTATTTGAAACAATATACTCCTCTGTAGCCAACCTAAATCAACTATAATCAACAGAAAAATTGACCTGTTTACAATGTGTGGATAGGTTGGTAAAAATCTTTGCTGAAGAAATTGGGTAAAAAATTAATAGTCAAAAAGCTATAATGTCACTAATAAATCAGTAATGTTCTAAAATTGCATACAGTATTTCAGGTTAGTTTAATCATATCTCAGAAAGATTTAACAATTGTAGGGGGGCCCTGATGCAAGAAACACATGTCTGCAAAAGCTATATGGAAAAAATAAGTTTAGAAAGGTGATAAATCACAATGTACAGGGAGTTATAAAAGAAAGCAGAAAAGATCAGATCAGGTCTTCTTTTAACTAAATTTGTTACACAAAAACAAGGAAATATTGTGTAGAATTAGACACTTAAACTGTTTTCATAGTTTTGAAACATAAAGAGCAGTTGTTTAGTTGGACCTGTGCCACAGCATGTAACAAGCTAAGAAAAGTTTAGACATTTATGTAGACAGTAAAAATAATGACCATTGTTAAGAAGAACATAAAAACTTGAGGAGATCTAAACTTTCAGACTTTGGGGAAATAGAAAACCTGAAACAGATGGAGATGAATTTCAGCGTTGGCTCTTCCCACTCTTGAAGCAGGAGACTGGCCTGCTGAGGGCTTGGCCTTGTTCAGGGCAGCAGGTTCTTGTGCTGAGGCATCTCAGGTGCTCTTTGCCTGTTCTTCAATTCCTGACCCCTCTTTCTTTTTTTTTTTTTTTCTAGCAATCACCTACCATCTCTCACACGGTACAAATTGGAAAAATACATTGTGCTTCTGTAGCTTAGAATCTTAACAGGACTTTATTTAAATGTTTTAGCACGGCATTTGCAGAGGGCAACTTATCTGCTTGTCATTGTGGCCTTAATTAGAGATCAGACTTTCAGTTCTTGTTGCTTTTGGTGATTTATCTGAAAGGAACTAGTAGTCAATTAATTAATTGACTGATATTGAGACAGGGTGTCAGAAGCGATAGACAAGAGGCAACAGCTACAAACTGAAGCACAAGAATTTTCTGAAGTTGAGGAAAAACTTCTTTACTGTGAGGGTTACAGAGCCCTGGAACAGGCTGCCCAGAGAGGTTGTGGAGTCACCTGCTCTAGAGATCTTCCAAACCTGCCTGGATGCCACCCTGTGCCACATGTCCCTGCTGGAGCAGTGGGATTGGACTAGATGACCTCCAGAGGTCCCTTCCAACCTCAACCATTCTGTGATCATCTGAGTCAGCATTTCTGTTGACAGGACTTGAGAGGACACGGAGACTGAAATACCCTCATGTTAGGAGTGCTGGTCTTCAGAAGAGGAGTGTAGAAACATGAAAAAGGCCCTGCTATCAATCAGAGAATCTATGGTTCACCGTTTTTGTTACAATCTCAGGTCCTGTTTACAAATTCTTATTTGTAGTCTCAGGTCCTAGAATTTTACAAATACCTGAGAATCTCAGCTTTTATTGAAAATATAAGAGTCTAATTTTGGGGATTTTGGAAGTCATACTCAACTGAATCGAAACACAAATAGAAAGTACCAACCTATCTTATAATTTTTTGTTTTTGAGGGTGTGTCTGTAGAGTACTCCTCTATGCATCTCTCTATTTTGATTTTGGGTTCTGTATAACTTATAGACACATCATTTGAAAAAAAAGAATTTTTCTGTGAACTCTTACAATGATTAGTGTGTATTTAGTCTTTTTTTTTTTCTGAATTAAGTGATTTTATTCAGCTGAGTCAAAGTAGAAGCTATTACTTTGCACCTAGGATCAGATTCTGATCAAGTTCAGTTAGTTAACATGTTTTACTAGATAGCTAATGCTTGGCATGATCTTTTTGCTACTTTTTTTTTTTTTTTCCTAACAGAGGCATGGACACAGATAAAAGAGAATGAATGGGTAGATTCAAAGGTGTTGACTTAATTGGTGTCACTTATAATGTATTGTTTTCATACAATGTAAGGAATTGAAGTTTAATTTGAACCAGATGTCCCTTTTAAACTCTCCTATGAAGTCAAGTTTTTATAATGTATTAATGTTTTGAGGTTTCACAGAAGAAAATTCAAGGAGTAGGAAAGAAGAGAGCCTGCCAGAAGTATGGGAAGAGAAGTAAGAGTGTTTCAAGACTGCTGCCCATTGCTCTTATGATAAAGCTACATGGATTTGAGAAAGGAGTGGCCTAGAGTGTCCAAACAGAAAACAATTGAAAGAATCAAAAATGACCAGATTAGAAAAAATAATTTGTCTGTTATCGCAAGAAAAAAAAAGAAAAAAGTTTGTATTTCAGTGAGAGAGGAAGAAACAGGAAGACTTCACTAAAATTAGCTAGGCTAAATTAAAATTACATAATTATCACCTGAAAGGGAATAAGAATCTGTCTTGTAGATAAGAATTTGAAAATTAAGGCAAGGTCATAGTCACACAGCTTAAGATTCTTTTTAAAGCATGGTACTATCACCTTCCAAATTAGATTGTGTAAGAAATTACTGTTTAGAAGCTATTCTTAAACCCTTTTCTTTGCATTGTTTTTTCATAGGAAGTAGGTGCTTTCAGAAGAAACGTTTGATTCCGTGACTAGGAGGTAAGTTCCACATTTGGCCATGTGTTTAACTAATTCCTTTACTGTGCCTCATTTTCACTCAACATTTGCAGGATCTTAGATTGTTCTGTTATTTGACATTCTAGAAAATGAAAGTGTGAATGGAGCAGATACTGTTTTGCAAATGCATTATCTGACTCAGAGACCACGTTGTTTTGTGCTTTTAGGGGTCTCCAAAAGACTGCCTCCTGAGATTGGTCCTGTAAAGTAATTGTTCATAAGCTATTGATATTTGAACAGTGCAGCCACCATAAGATTTCATAAAACTTCAAACTGTGATTTTACAGACTTTTTTTTTGGTTGAAGGTCTCTTTTCCTTTTCTTTTCAGAAGCACACTCATTAGTCAACAAATATATGAGGAAAAATGTGTTGAAAAGCCAGTGTCAGACTACTTTAAATAAAAATTATTTAGCTGTCAGTTGCCATAGATATAAAAAACAAGTTAAAAGCAGCAATGCCTAATGTCTCGCTACTACTAATCAGAGAAGTCCAAATCTTAATTCTTTATTCAGTAAGTAGGAAAGGTTGGTCTGATTTGCAGTCCAAGAAATTGTACAGTAGAAAGGTTCTTAGAGAAGGCCAATAAAGTGAAGCAAGCACAATGACCAGGGGCATCATCATCTTAAGCTCTTTCCAGTACTTGGAGTCAGCTGTTCTGCAACCATTCTTTCTAAAAACTAAATAAAATAAGCAAAATGTATTTGAAATGGCAGAAATGCCTGTTTTTGATATAAGAGTCAAGGGGATATGCCTTTTTTTGATATAATAGCCAAGAGCATGGAGGGATCTACTCTTGAACTGAAAGGTCTATTTTTAGTTTCCTCAAAGAAACATGGATATGTTTATCTAACTCACTTTAGATACTAAGAGTATAGATGGGAATATATGAGGTAGCTGCTCTAAACACTTTTTGTCAGTGGAAAAATAGTAACTTCAACGTGCAATTCACCTGTCTAATTTTAGATACCTACTTTAGGGTGAGTGTGCCTTAAGAGTTATACATAGGTGACTAATTTATGTACTGACACTTAATTTAGTTGAATGGGTCCCACACAGATTTTCTCACTACCTGAAAGGAGGTTGGAGCAAGGCGGGGTCGGTCCCTTCTCCAGAGTAACTACCAATAGGGCAAGAAGAAATGGCCTCATGTTGCACCAGGGCAGGTTCAGATTAGGTATTAAGAAAGATTTCTACATGGAAAGAGCAGTGAAGCATTGGAACAGGCTGCCCAGGGAAGTGGTGGAGTCACTGTCCCTGGCAGTGTACAAGAGATGTGCAGATGAGGGACCTGGGGACATGATTTAAGAGGCCTTGTGGTGATGGGTTTACGACTGGAGTCGATGATCTTGAGGGTCTTTTCCAACCATAATTATTTTATGATTCTGTAACTCCATGATACTGATGAAACAGAACTTACCTTCAGACTAAAGTATTTCTGGTGATATGCAGAAGCTGGAGCCCCTAATTAAGTTAACTGTGAAACAGGGAAGCGTCTACAGATCTTGAGCAGCAAGATTAGCCAGAACTGAGAGAAAGTTTTGGAGGCTCCGGTTTTGAAATGAGTGTGTAATGACTGTCCTGTTGGCTGAGAAACCACCTGATCATATCACTGCCCTAAGAAAGAGCTGGAGCAAAATAAAATAGATCAATTTGTCTGCCACCAAAAGTGGTAAGTTCCGACTGAAGGACTATAAGTAATATAGGATGATAACATCCCATGTCCTTGACCATGTATTGATTGCATCAGTTATGTCTAAGTCTTTTATTACCTCTATCCCTACCTGATTTTAAAATTTTAAAAATGAAACCTTTAATATGTTATAAAAATGAAATATCCTGTGACACAATCCTGTGATTTGAAAAACTTGCAGATCAGAAAGGGGAGAGTATCACCAAAATGGGAATATTCTTTATTTGATATTAAAATTTAATTAATTATACTTAATTTCTAAATAGTAGAGCGCTTTATTTTTTTAAAAGAAGTTTTTCAGAAAACGCAGATCAAGCATTCAATGATATTTCCCAGTGAAAACTATGTCTGAATTCTAAATATATATAATAATAAAAGTTTTCATGCGTTGCAATCCTAAATGATCCATACTTCGATTAGCAAAGCAACATGATGTTTAAGTTAACTCCTCCTCAACAAGGGATTCCTCTCAGAACTAAGCCAGGCAATTTACAGTTAATTTATACGGGTTCAAACTGTGGTCAGAAATGGTTTTAGAAGCAGTGAAAATACAGTAAAGTGACAGACTAAGAGTTTTCCAAAATATGGCAGAAGTGTTCACATACATGTGGAATTCTTAGGCTTATCCTTCAGGGAGAAAGCTGGTCAGAGGGCATCAGGCTGAGAAGTAGAAGAGTCTGTTATGGACCTGGTGCAGAGAATAGTAGGAGCTGAGAAGTGAAGATGTAGCGCCACGGAGAAAAAGGTGACACACAGTGATGGAGAGAAAGAGATTTGAATAAGCAGTTTGCTTAGGGGTCAGTAGCCATTCAATACCTGTGCACATTGATTGTCTGTGATGATTAAAATTCAATACACAAGACACATTTTTAATTAACAGTAAGCCAGAGAGATCCGTGTGCATCATTGCCTCAAGTCAGAGAATGGTTGCTGAATACAGAGAGCTTTATGGGGACCAAGCTCACAACAAAATTTGGTGACAAAAGGCACTGAAATCCAGAAGAAACACAGCAGTAAAAAGGCAGACTAAGGGACATAATCCACAATAAAGTAACTGTACACAGTTTTCTCTGATCGTTGGTACAGATCACGCTGTTTTTTTTTTTTATATTATCAAAGAACCAAAAGTTTTTGAACATGTAGAAAAATATATATGTTTCTTGAAAATATTCTCAAAAGCTAAATACATTTATATTCATGATTAAAGGCTTTGGTTATCTTGGAATATGTGTAATTATTTGAATCTGCTCATGTTAAAGGTACAACATTATGAATACCTTTACTTAAATTAACTTTTTAAATAGTTTAGTTTAAACCTTATTAAACCTATTCAGAATTAAAATTCTAATGGTTTTAGCTTAATCCACATCTAAAATAAATTAAACTGAACAGAGTTGAGGCTATGTTAATTCTGAATATGTGTGCATATGCCCTTACCATTATTTATCAGTTTAAATAATCCAGTTTTTCTGAATGTCTTTTATAAGCAAACCTTATTAAATTTGTTTAATGTTGGTGCTCACTTTGCACAATGACTGCATAAGTAAGAAGGTAGAATGTCCATCATTTTTACCGAGTACACCTTCAGTAATTAGTCCTCTATTTTTTTTTTTCGCTTTTATGAAGTTAACTATTGCTTGTCCAAAGCTGCACTTCCTGAAGCAGTGAAGCTTGTGTGTGTGTGATTATACAGCTGTACCTCTTAAAACTCTAAAGTACTTAGTGACCAGTCTATGAAGTGTTGAATTCAGATCCATTTTTCATCTTCATGAGTAGTCTTATGAAGCAGATTTACTGCTGCTGTTTGTTACAGTTCTAAGGACCTATTGGTAGGAGAACAGTGCCTGGAGGAATTCAGGGAAGTCAGCTCCAAAAACACAACAAACAACAGTCCTAAGTTTTGAATTTGTGCAGGTTGCAGCTCATATTGAACTAGATAATAATCTCTTAAACCACAGGAAGGCTGTAAAAAGTTGTCCTAGCAGAGAGGTAATAGTACCTTTGTGTTCATGTCTAGTTCATACATGCAAATAAAACTGACTTATAGAAATGCATGTTCTATGTATTTGTACAACATTATAGCTTGAGTCTGTGGTGTCTTACATCCTTCTTCTAAAATATATATTTTGTTAGATGTATTTTACCAATTGTGTTCAAGTGTTAGGAAGTTTGTTTTGTGGCACAAATGAAACTTTACGGTTTAAAGGGAATGATTTACTGCAAAGAAATTCTGTCTTGCAAGCTTCCCTAAATCACCAGTAAGCTGATTCCTAAAACACAGGAGGGAGTTTGTCTGTTTTATATTCTTGTTTGTTTGTTTTTAGAATGGGTAAAAAAGTGAAGAAGGAAGTAGAGTCTCCACCCAAGGATGTGGTAAGTTAATAAACTGCTGTGCACTATAAAATATACATTACACAATTATGTGCCTGGCTCTACCATCCTTACATAGTTCCTTACTCCACTAGTTTACCCACATAATTCTAAAAATGTTTTTTAATGATGATTCTGTTTATTTTGGACAGCATGCAAACCAGGGTAACTGGGCGTGTCTGGTTCTTCGTGGAGCTTGTTGTCTCTGGCAGGCTTTGCAAGTAGTAACCTATGAAACAATCTGGGCTTATTTTTATTGGAAAAACAGTATTGACCTTCCACTTGTAAAAAATCAAAGGAGAGAAAGGAGAAGAGAGCCCCAAAATCTGCCAGTAGTTTGGATCTTTTGCAAATATACAAATTCACTATCAGCGGTTCGAGGTCTTCTGTTGTCGTTAAGGGTACTATGGTGAGAAGTAGTGGGACTGCAGCCAAATACAGACTCCAGAGGTTGGAGGTCTGGGATTTATGTATACATACATACATACATACATACTTTTTTGAGAGTCTATGCAAACCCATGAGCTAGAGCGGGACCCAAATAATGATAGCAATTCAAAATATAGACATTTTTGGAGTCTAATTGGTTTGTTCAGAAAGAAAAAGAAATAAGACTATTGACCAGAGTATAATGTAAATTCTGTACCAGGTGATAACTAAATTGATGAGGAAGTAGAACCCCAACCAGACCATGAAAAATCAGTCACTTCAACTCATATCCAAAGCCATGATATCACTGAGACTTCGCAGCTGATAACAGTTCTCACCCAACTGTTCTATGGACAGATGAATATTAAAAATGTAATACATAATCTGAAGACACCAGTGAATCCTCATGAAAGGAGGCTTGAAATAAGACTGTTAAAGAAACATGAGAGGATAAATAAATTTAAAGTCTTTTCTGCATGGAATAACCTAAAAAGCAAGGAAGGAGGTGAAGGAGTCAAAGTAGTTGTCTGTGTAAAATAGGCCTGAAGAATTAAACCAAGTATCTTTGGAGTCTAAGAAAGAAAGAAAGAAAAAAAAAAAAAAAAAAAAGGTAAGGAGACCATTTCAGTAAATATCTAGAAAGTCAGTAGAAGCAGAAGCATAGTTTCTAGATCCAAATGACACTATGAGAGTTTCTGAAGAAATGTGTGGTACCACCTCCTAACTACTATAATAACTATGGATAATGTTAGAAAAAGATGTTTAACAAGTGGAAATATTAAATGAATAGTCAATAGAGTGATTAAAATATAGAGCATTGGAAAGAGCGAAGTCCATTTTTTTCAGTTTTTGGCTTAAATGCTTAACATTACTGTACTTCAGAGTAGCACATTCCCTCTAGCAATCCTATCAGGAGAAAACAACTGAATGTTGCATACCAAAACTATTAAATATGAAAATAGCTTATTGATTAGTTCTAACTAGAAGCCAAACAAATATTCTAGCCAATTGAATATTGGTAACAGTGATCTTGTAAAATCAGATTTCAGAACTCTAAGCTTGGCTGGGGTATCTCAGATGACGGGAAATGAGACACAGACAAAGTACAAGCTGTAGTAACTAATATCGACTGCGTATTAAACTGTGCATGGAAATCATCAAGTTCAAGAAAAGAGACCTTGAGATAATGTGGCAGATAAGATGGCCTCTGTGCCTGCAGAGTGTCCTGGGAATATGTGGGACTGCAGGTGACCGCTGATTTTTGCAGATTTCTAGAAACAGGTGAAGAACCTGTTCTCAGCTTAGAGAACACTGCTTATACATACCAGAGAGTATTCCTGAGGGCCCTTTTGTCCCTGCCTTTCTTAATTTGGCTTTTATTTTCTGTGTGCTGATCTTCTCTGTATAGTATATAAATACTGCTTTCACCTTGCTGCTCTATATGGATAACCTTAAAATGTGTTTTAGATAGACGAAATATATGGTAGCTTTGGCATGATTGATAGGAACTTTCCATACAATATCTTCATTAAGGTTAGTCTAGAAGTTTTTCCTATTTGACCATCTATTGGGGCATAGATATAAAAATGGAAGTTTAAGCTTACCACTTGAGAATGTACTGAGGCGTCAGCCCTGAAAACTATAAATACCTGAATATTTTTGAAAACAGCTTCATTTACAACACAATGTTATAAAGGAAGCGATGCTGGAATATGAGGAGGTGGTACTGTCAACTCCTGAAATTCAGTCTGCGGAGAAACACTTTCTTCTGGAGTCAGTTTGACTCGAGTTTAGCAAGGCTTTCAAAAGTACCTGCTGTGATATACACAAACTGTGGAAGTAGGGACTAGATAAATGGACTAGCTTTCATGAGGCCTGAAAAATGGCTGAACTGCGAGCGGAAAGGGTTGTTATGGGTAGCATGAAGGCTAGGAGGAGGCAGTGTGAAGCTGGAAGCCCCCAGGGGCAAATACTGTTTATTCTCCTCGTTAATTATGTGGTTGAGGGGACAGAGCGCACACTGCGCGGGTTTGCAGTCATTCCAAAACTGGGAGGAGGGCTTGATCCACCAGGTGGTTGTGCTGCCATGGAGCGTTATCTCAACAGACTGGAGAAGTGGGCTGAGAAGCATCACATGAAGTTCAAGGAAGTCCTGCATCCGGAGAGGATAATCCCAGTCTGCAGCACAGGCTGGGAGCTGACATGCTGCAAAAAAAGCTTTGTAGGGGTTTGCCTTTGTACAGGTTTGCCTTAATTTGATTAATTTGTTAAAAGGATTAAATTGTAGAAATGATTTAAAAAATGAAATATGTATGTGATTGCATATTGCAATAGCGGAGCAGAAGCAACCTGACTTGTATGGAGAAAAATCTTATATTAGCAATCTATTCAAATTGTATAAAGAAATCAGTGAGCAAGGAGATAGTGATGATCTGTTTATTTAGATTTTTCAAGTCTTTAACCAAACTCCTCTTTGACATAAATGCTGACAGGTAAAAAAGAAAGTCCTCTCATGCCTATAATGTCTGGTTATAAAACAGAAAGCAAAGGTGAGAAGACAAATTAGAGTTCAGTTTATGTAATGGAGAGAGGTTGCCAGTGCCCTGTCATGGGGATTTATTCTGCAACCTGTGTCATCCATCCCATGAGGATTAATGGGCTAGCTTCATGAAAATGTCAGTCAGCAGCCAAAAACATGAGTTCAGCCTTCAAATTATTAATGAAAAAAATCAAAGGCAAAACACCACACCAATAACTATTCCATTAGACTTTCATATGTTGAATGCAATTAACAGTTGAGATTTCTGCATCTCAAAAAGGATACAGATGAACTAGAAAAGTACCAAGACAGACAGCAAGAATAATCAGAATAGCTTTTTAGTTGGGAAATATCAAATAGAGTAGGATTCCTCTTCCCAAAAAAAGAATGACTGTGAAAAGGCAAATAATAGAAGCCTAGAAAATTATGCATGTAGAGAGAAGGCAAATAGGTATAATTTATTTCTCTTTCTCACAGTGAAAGAACTGCGGAAGAAGGGAGATAGACAGAATTATCAAGTGATAAATTAATCCAAAGAAAAGGCACTGCTGTTTACCTAAGACATTGTTAACTATGATACTTATGCCTCAGTATTAAGGATAGCTAAAATACAGATGGCTGCAAAAAATATTTACTTAATTAATTGGCAAAAAAAGTTCTCTTGTGCTTTTTAAGCACAGAGGCAGGAGGTGAGGTTAGCAAAGGTTAATAGTCTGCTTGCGCTCGCTGGTTACTGGCCTCTGTACAGGGACAGGATGCTGGGCTAGATGGACTATTTAGTCTGACTAAAAACATTTTATGTTATTTTTGATTTAGCATTTCAAATCAGTGGGTTTATGGAAGCCAAAAATCTGATGCAGATTCCAGAAGCTTCCAAGTTAAATGCACAAAAAAACTTTATCATATATATATAAAAATCTCTCTATATATATGTTTTGAATTATAGCATTTTTTCATTTATTTTTCTTATATAAAATTAGAGTGGAAATATTACTGTTTATTAAACAAGATTTGGGGATTTATTTCAAGCTTGTGTGTGAGTTCAAACATATTCTAGCACTCAGTCTGGCCTGTATGTACCTGAGGAGAGTCCAGAGAAAATCAAGAAGATTTTGGAGCAAATCTTAAGAACAAAAAAAAAACCAAAACAAAATGAACACTAACTATGCTAGCATCATGTTGAGGAAGTGTTACATCCAGTTCTGTGATATTTTTGACTGAAAATATTACTTTCCAGAAAATCAATCAGGCTCAGACCTCTTTTTAAACATATGTTCATTTCAGTGACTCTTTTTACTACATTTTAAGTCAAACGATACTGCTAATAGGAAGCTGACCGTTAAATATTTCAGGCGGTAGCAGTGAATCTGATGTCTATATAAATGAGTAGATCAATTGACTCTGCTCATGCCCCAACTGTGATAAAGCTGGGGAATTGTCAGTGAATTGTAGTTTATACAATTACTTGTGAGCAGGAGAGAGGCAAAGGAAATGGAGCAGTGTGATAGTGTCTTTGGTATTTAATCAATATAAATAAATTACTGAGACCGAAAACTCTTATTCCATATTTCATTTCTTATTAAACTTTGTCTGAGGTCAATCTTTGTGTTTAATTTATTTTTCTCTGAAGGACTAACAGCATTTACTAAAAATTACAATTTCCTCCCAGCACCATGTATGTGGCCAGACTCAAGCATGCTGTTGGCAGTGAAGTTTCTGCAGGGTTGAATTTGTCTCTGCCTCTTTAGCTATAAATCACCTTTCATTCAAGGCCTAGTAAGATTAAAATCTCTGAAATAGCTTTTGACAGCTATTAGGAGCCCATTTTGAATTTCAGTAGAGAAATTGTAGGTTTAAATTTATTCTTTTATTATTTATATTCTTACTTCATAGCAGAACGTGTCATTAATGGAGGCTCCCAACAATCAGCATGGAGAAGGCCTCCAGGGCCGGGTGGAGGAAGGACGGCCGAGGTGTGGGAAGGGTCCTGCTCTGCTGCAGCCCCTCGGAATGCCCAGGTGGCCCTGAGGAGCAGCTGAAATGGAAGGGAGGATTCAGGGGGGAAAAAGGGTTTACCTTTCGCTAGGATAAAAAGTGCCCTGGCGAGCTCATACTCAGCATCTACATAAAGATTTTTGGCAATATAGCTGCCTTGGTCATAGAGAAGTAACCTGTGTGCAGCCGAGCTGCGGGTCAGCTTACAGCAGACACAGTTGTGGTGTCAAAGTGATACAATTTCTTTTGCCTCTTTTGGTAATGCAAACCTGCATCTGCACAGGTTTAACTCTATCCACATTAGGTCCAAACTGCAGATACAGTGTACCCATACTGATAAAGCAGTCGCAGCTTAAACATACTCCTAGTGTCCTCTGCTAATCAAACAGCTAATTGCAACAAAGTAATTGTTGATGTAGAGGTGCACCCTTCCCTTCTTGTGCTGGGGCGCAGAGCTACCTGTTGCAAAGGATACAGCTACGCTGGCTGCGGCCTATAAAGAATCATCTCAAAGGATTTCCTTTCCTGTTTGCCAAAATCTTTTTTTCTCCTCTTGCTGTGACCTATATGCTAAAAGTTCTCAATTTGCAAAATATTTGGAAGGCAGCATTTGTACGTATGGGTTTCGTTAGTGACCCTGTCACATCTGCTTAGTATTTAAGTAATACTTTATTTAAATTTACAATATATACGATTCTGAATTTGTTACCTGAAGGACCATTTAAATTTAAATACATTCTTGAAAAATGTCATGTCTTATCTTGTACTTTTATCTAGCATTACCTCCAAGGGACTAATCTAGGAATAGCCTAGAGTGGACTGGGATTTCTTTTTTTTTTTTTTTTTTTTTTTTTTTACTTGCTTTGATTTGGGAACCCATCAGAAATGCACATTGAGATGCCTGGGCCTTAACATCCTATTTTGCCTTATTTTTGAACATGTTCAGAAGGAGAAAAAGCTTCCTGTTTCTTCATTTTCCTTCCTCATATCTTTGATGAAGATTTGCTCCAAATAATTTCCTCGATTGATAAAGGATGTGTGTAGATCTCCATGCCCTTATTGTTCAGCTATCTGATATTTTAAGGAACCCACAGTGTTAGTATATACTGTAACAGCAATGCAAATTATATCCTATCTAAACAAATATATTGATATTGAGAAACTGTGAATGACTCCAGTGTGTATGTAACACATGCGCTCTCTGGCCGTTGAGTGTGAAAAGAGTGGGACAGGAGAGAGTTTTCACATATAAAAAAATGTATTTTAATTCCAAATGGGATTAAAACTTTTTATTGGGTAAAATTTTGATAAATTCTTGTGTCTTATTAAAGAACAAAGAGGCTTTTTTAGAAGAATGCCCTTTCTCAAACTATGTTAGTCCCAAAGAGTCTATTAAGAGGGTCAAAGCAGCTGGATTTGCGGGAAGATTTCTCTCAGTGTGAGAGGGGTCGGGGATGGAAACGAACACTTTGTATCACTTCCAGCTGGCTGAGCTGGGATCATATCAAAACGCTGCAGCTAGTACAGGATCATGGTAAGCGAGTGTTTGACAAGTGAACCGAGTTGAAGAAGGCTAAGAAAAGGTCACTGTGTATTTTTGAAACTATCACAAAATAGTAATGACACTGAGAAATCACATCCTTTCTCTCATGCAGCATCTAAGTTCATAGATTTTGTGCACGGCTTCTTCTTGCATTATTTTTCCCAGAGGTTGTTTCATGATTGGTTCTGATGCCTCAGGATGCTTCGCTTTCATACAAAGCAGAATTTCATAGCCTGTTGCCTTCACAGCTCCTTTCATGTACAGGAAATTGCCAAGGTTTCCCAAAATTTTCATACAAAATGAAATCATGAATCAATTTTGAAGTCAATTATTCTTCCTTATTTTTCAGCAACAACTCAACTGTTGTTAAAAAAGTGAAATTCTCTAGGTAAATAGAAAGCCATGATAGTATTTATAGTTCACTGCAGATCTCAAATTACTTTTTACTAATGAAATATGAGAGTCTACCAAAGCACACCGTAAGGCTCAGTGTAAACTCTGACTGTTCTTTCCTTGTTTTGGTTGTAGTTTGATCCTTTATTAATTGAAAGCAAAACAGCAGCAACGGCCGTGCTAATGCTCAGTTCTCCTGAAGAGGAAGTTTTGATCAAAGCATGTGAGGCCATATATAAATTTGCATCAAAAGGTTAGTCTTATTTTGATAAGCGTTGTTCTGCCTTGCTTACAGATAGTTGTTCAGAATTTTTTAGTTTGTTAGTGCTAACATCTTTGTTATCAAAGATTTCCATCAATTTTTTGGGGGGTCCTGCAGTATCGATCACACCTATGGTTGCTGTAATAAAGGACCAAAATCTTGTGAGTATTATGAAGTAAATTTTTAATTTTGTGCTTTCAGATTTTATAGATATTCTCTTTTTAATGGAGCTTCCTTTAAATGCAGTCTAATTCTGTTTCGTTATGGGTAACACACTAGCATCTTGGATTAGATTCTAATTTTCATACTAGAATTTGAAAGTTCTGCACTAGTAATAGTTCAAAATGGGAAAACAATTATTTCAATGTTCTTGTGTTTTGGTAGGCAGTGTATTTTAAATGAAAATTGCTTTTTAGTCTGTTTATGTTAGTTTTTCCTATTCTTTGTAAGAACTTCTATGATAGATAATTGCTGGTGATCTCTTAGCCTCCAGTAGATTCTTTGTAAGAACTTCTATGATAGATGGTGATCTCTTAGCCTCCAGTATGTAGCTTGTTTCTGCGTGTGTGGGAAATCTAACAAGTCTCTAAGATACAAATCCTCCAGGTCCCTGTGTGAATCACATATAATTAAGCATCATGTTCTGGATGCCCATTAGACAACTGTCTAACAAAGGCTCAAAACAGTCAAGTACATGATTTCCGAAGTTGTTTCCTACTCATTCCATACCACCCACTCCAGTCAAACTGGCATATGCTATTAGCATCCTTGGTATAATTCATTTATTTTTATATTAATTGTCATTTAATTTATGTTCCCTTAAAAGATTATGGTTTTGTATGTGCTGATGATTGTGCTGGTAGTAATTATCAGCACTGCTGACGTTATGAGAGAAAAGCTGAAGGCTTTGACGGTTGTCTAGGGATAATTTGGATTCTGAAAAATGTTTAAGTTCAGCTTAAAAAGGCTAGTTTGGCCAAGGACATGCAAACAATTTGTAAATATGTGAAGAGAGAACTTGAAATGTTGGGAGACAGCTCTTAACCGCCCACTATACGCTGGCTCCTTCCCTAGTGTCCAAAGTAACATATGGAATGCAACAAGATGACAGATATTTTATTTTACTGTTTCTACTAAATGAATAATCCTTTAAATTATTAATGTAGGTATTCCTGTAATCTTCCAGAAGACTAGACTATCGCTTCTTGCAGTATTGTACAAGGGAAGGGTTTTTTTCACCTCAAAATTTATTTATTCCTTGGATATTGCTAATAATTTAAGCCATACTCCTCAATAAGAGGTAGTTCCTGTCTTAATTGGCTGGGTTTTGGCCTGAAAGTGATTGTAGTTCTCTGGTTTCTTCTCACATTACCTTCTTTTACCCTGAAAGGGTAGGCAGCTTGTCCCACTGTTCTTTAGAGAATAGATTATAAGGCTGGTGCACAAACAAAGGGAAAAAAAACAGGTTTGGGATTTTTTTTCATAGGATGTAGAGGGTTTTGAAAGAGCAGAAACAGACGAGACTAATCATGCAAAACACTTGCTTACCTGGAGTCTATTCAGCTATGAAGTTCTCCATTCTCAGGTGGTGGAAAACTCAGAATTTAATGATCCAAATCCTATAAATTGCTTCAGTTGAGGAAAAGTGCCTGTCCATAGAATGAATTAGCTGTTGTTTTGTTTTGTTTTGTTTTTCCAGTAAAATAAAATAGGCAGGTAAGAAAAGAGGAAAGTAAAATGAGGTGCTGTAATAGCTTTCACCTCTACTTCCCCAGGTAGGAAGGTATCCTGCAAGGATAGTATACTGCAAGGAAGGTATATCTACTTCCCCAGGTAGGAAGGTATCCTTCATGCTATTCCTGCAGCCTCCAGGAAGTGAAGTGGGAGTCCAACAGAAAGAAGCATCCTTTTATTATACAAATGTGAATCAATCCTAGAGGCTGTTCCAGTGCTACATTCCAAGGAAATAGTAATATCTGATGGTGTTTTTAAGGACTATCCATCATACACATTAAGATGGGAATATTTTAATTTGAATAGTAAACTCTAGTACTGGAATTTTTGGCTTCTGAGTGCTTGACTTTTCTCTCATTGATGTTTCTTAAAGTAATTATTTTTACCACATATATTTGAAATATCCAGGTTGAGGTGAACTCTCTTATGACTGGATGGATTAAGGGCATTAATGACCCTAAACATACCTGATGGTGCAGAACCAAATTATATCCTTCCCTGCAGCATGCAATGGTTCTTCCTTACCATCACAGAGTACAGACAGGTTCTTCCTGACTCCTGTATAAATTTGTAAAAGTGTCAGCACTGGAGATCTCTTGTGCTGTAGTCTGTCTTTCTGAACAATTGCTTTGAATTATCTTTAAATTCAATTAATAGCATGCATCAACAAGGACATGGTCAAGCATGGAACCAGAAGCAAGGACTTCTTTGTTTCTGTAGTCCAATGAAAGATTGTTAACTACTGCTAACTTTGTTACATTAGAAATGTTGACTTCCCCTTACATTTTTACCAGATTTCTAACCTAATTACTATTCAGGTGATGAAAACAAAGTGACACTTCTTGGTCTTGGAGCAGTGGAACCTCTATATAAACTCATCTCACATGAAGATCCAACTGTACGCAGAAATGCCGTTACAGTATTTGGGATCATGGCATCGAATCGTAAGAGTCTCAATTTCTTAATATTTTTCAATGTCCAAGAGTATAATTGTTAAAGGAACAAGTGACCCATGTGAAAAATTCCTGTACTAACCTCCCAAACAAAGGACAAGTTTACCTCTAAATCTCCACTAATTTTGAAAAAAAAAAATAGGAAAAAGTGGATTTCCCTTCAGTTCTTATTTTTGATAATTCCAGATAATTCCTTATTTTGATAATGTTCCAGATCGGAACAGCCTATTTCTGGAATTCTGTCTGTCTGGAAAAGCCTGACTAAATAAGTGGACATAACATTCATCTTTTACATGATATTGATAGCAGTTGTGAAGTACTGAAATGTCAAACATTGGCATGCAGATTTACTGAGCTTCACTGGCAAGTCAGTGCTGATGTAGATGCTCTAGCAGTATCTGAGCTGGTAAAATTCAGCATGTCTCAAGTACCTTTTGGAGACATTGCATTCACATCAGTGTAGGGCATTTTCTAGAGCCATAACAGCGTATGTAGAGCATATAGAGAGTATACGTAGAGTATATAGAGTATATGTAGCGTTTATGTAGGCAGATGATCTGCCCAAATGATCTGTCCAGATTTATGTAGGCAAATGATCTGTTTTTCATGGTGATGCCCTAATCCCTATTAATGTTGCTTTCACCAACTGCTCTTTGCTTTTCTTGTTGCATTGAACCTTATGTCCTTTACGCTACCTTCAGGTCAACACTAGATCACAGTTATTCCCATCAGACCTTGGCATGCTTTGCTACCGCAGAAATACAGGTCTGAATGACTCTAGCTCTTCCATTTTAGTCACAGCTTTATTTTTTTCCCCTTAGAAGTATATTCACTTCATATCTTTTCTCTTGCATGTTAACACTGTGATGTGTTGACAGTCACAACACATCCCTTAAGATCACGACGTCTGTCCCAAAGAGTGCTTTTCAGTATTTCTAGCTAGTCATCATGTTTTTTTTTTTCCAGTTTGCTATTGACTACAATAGAAGTGCTTTCTGAAAGCCATTATTGAGGTTTTAATAAGACAAATATAATTTATGTTTTCAATTTGCAATCTGGGCTGTGTTAGCAGAAAATTAGAAAATGATGGCTTTAAAATTAAATAATGGAAGGATTGTTTTTAGTTCAATAGAAAGCCTTAATACCTATAAATAATTTTAATTATTAGGGCATGACTTTTTTGACAACTAAAACTGTACAGTGCTTAATAAGAACTAGCTAGATGCAAGTGAATGAAAATTTAATGAAGAATCAGGGAACTCTTCTGTATATCAAACAGCACTGAATATGTTGTCTGGTGCTTGAGAATCTCCTGTATATGTTTTCTGAGCCCATTATCATCTTCCTATAATTTGTGCTGGGTGTCACTCCCAGTTGGACCTTTTCCTCACCCAGGGAGTAAACTTAAGTGCTTTTTGTTTGAAGCAGAAGTCCTGTTTCTTTACTCAGATCAGTTAGCCAAAGAAAAGACTTCATATCTATGTTTATTTCCTTGTAGCTGATGTAAGGAAGTTGTTGAGAGAACTGGATGCTACAAATTCCCTTATATCACGGCTGGCACCGGAAGGTAACTTGTAGTATTCCTTTCTTGTACGAAAATGCTATTGGAAATAATGTACTATTACCATTTGATCAGGAACCTTAATAGAACACTCTTTATAGCTGGTGATTGTCGCAATACATATTAAAGTGGTAACTGCTTTTATAGGCACAGCTCAGCTATTCAGTTAGTAGTATTTTATATTGGACAGATGGAACAACATGTATATGAAAAGGTATGATATGATTAACATTAATGCTTATTGACTTTAAATAATGCTAAATTTGATACTAAAGTATCAAATTGGTGAACATATACTGTGTTGAATAAAAAAAAATGTTTCTTTTCCCCATAGAAGATGTAGTCGTCCATGAATTTGCTACGCTATGTCTAGCACATATGGCTTCTGAGTATACTAGTAAAATACAGATATTTGAGCAAGGCGGACTAGAACCACTTATCAGACTACTAGGTAGCCCTGATCCTGATGTTAAGAAGAATTCGGTTGAATGTATCTATCTCTTGGTGCAGGTAAAGGCTTTTTTTTTTTTTTTTCCCTTCCCAATTGAAGAGGCAGATAAGCTTTCTCTGCCAATCCCCTGCAGGGTTAATCATTTAAAAATATTTCATCCTTGTACTGTCCCTTATACATGAATGTATTTGAAATCACTACACCCAAATCTTTGATGGTAACATTAGTTTTAAATTAGCTTATTTGACTCTAATTTTGTTGACCTTAATGCACTTATCCTCACAGTACAGCAATGTAAGTAAGATCAGAATCAGATTCAAATGTGTTCTTAATTAAATATGAATTTGTTTTCTTATGTGGAAAATGTTAATCTCAGTAATGAGAGCATAATGCTTCTATCCAAAAGATAGGAATAATCCTGTGAATTAAAGAACCACAATTTGCCTTCTGCCTTGTTTTGACCAACAAGTCCCATAGTCGAGATTTTAAACATCTTTCTAATGATAGGTGAATGTTGTTAACAACTGCTTTCCATATTGGAAGGAGTAGATTTGTTATTGGCTTCTTTCACACTCAGAGCCAGTGTCATCCATATGCTGCTTAGCAGAAGAATGATGCATTTGTATGGCAGTTCTCTTCCCAGGCTGAAGCGACTCCATTCAATAATGAATTCAGTTTATAACTCTATCTCTTTTGGGGCATCAGAGCATGTCTATTCAGAATCACATTTTACTCTTTCCCCTTTCCTTCTATCTCACTGTCTTTGTTGTGGGGTATATCTGGATAACTGCACCTGGTGCTTGCTTATATTGATAAGGATAATTGCATGCTGCACATGTGCAATAAGCTATTTAAAACCAAATTGTGATTTATTTATACTTTTTCTTTCTTAGTATAATCTACTACTGCTCTTTATTAAGCAGCATATACACTGTTTAAATTTAATTTTTAAATTGTTATTTTATAGCTATTGAAACAAAAGAAGATGCAACCAGGCAACCATAATAATAATCTTTTCCCTCCAAATGAGGAAAATCAAAATGGTCAAACTAAATTTAAAAAACTTTCTCAAAGAAATATGTGTATGTGCAGACAAAAAAAAACAAAAGCAAGCAGGCTCCCTTAGACAGAATGAGATACTGCAGTGTATACCTCACTCATGAAAAATAGTTGGATTTTATGTTTGAGGGGAGTTTTTTATACAGATTGTTTGATTCTTAGCTGAAAAGAAAGAAATCTTCAGAACTGGCAGTTCTGGAGTATTGACTCAGTGTTGTGTATTTGAAATCAGATTCTCCCTGTTCCTTCTGTAAGTCAGGAATTGTTGTGCTGTTATGTTCTTCATCACTTACACTCTTCCTTTGAATATTTTACTGCAGGATTTTCAAAGCCGGGCTGCAGTTCGTGAACTGAATGTAATTCCAGCCTTGCTGGAACTACTGAAATCTGAATACCCAGTTATTCAGTTGTTAGCCCTCAAAACCTTGGAAGTAATTAGCAATGACAGAGAAACCAGGATAATACTGACAGAACACCAAGGGTTGGATTATCTCCTTAAGATCCTAGAAACCAAGGTACAGTTTACTTGCCTTAGAAGTTGCTGTTCCTGCTGTTTATATTTGTATTACTGATCAAAAATACTGTTCATATTATGGGAGAATGATAAAAAGGAAGGAACTCCTTACATATTAAACAATTAGAAGCAGCATACAGTTTGGTTTGCTTTCTCAGATTTTCACTTTGCCACAGTACAGTAGATAAAATAAAATTATGTAGCATTAACAGTAGATATGGAACAAAGGAATTCACCCAAAACTATGTTTTATTTGCTTAACGGGCAGTTAGTATAACTAATTGCTATTAGTTATATTGATTTGCATTTGCTATCCAATTCTCAAGCTGTTGTAAATATCAGAAAAATCGTAATGTAACTATTTATACAATGTTTTACCCAAATTGCTGGTTACGTGTTGAACTATACTTGGTGGTCATTCCTAGTTTGAAAGTTAGTCTTGCTTTCTAAATTTACTTCGATAGCAACAGCTATAAATATAATTTCTTACCTTGGAAATTTAATTGTTTATGTTAATATGAAACTCACTTTAGTGCTTCTTGCCTTCAGATATCCCTATATATTACCGCTACTTATTTCATCTCATGGGAAGTATGTTTTCTAGCAAAATTAGTAAAGTATTTGAAATATTTTGAAAAGTTTACTATCATTCTGAATACCTTCTGAAGCCACTCAGAAATAAACAATAACTTCCCTGTTTTTTCGCTGTTTTAGACAAGCTGTACTGTATCTTAAGGAACATTAGGGAAATTATATGAACAACATGAGAATTAAAAGATATTCTTGGTAATCTAAGCAAACTGTCCAAAAGACAGGTATGCCAATTATGCTACAAAGATAAAAGCTAAACATATTTTAATGCTGATTTGAAGATTATTTGTTTGTTTTTTCCCTTATTAGGAATTCAGTGATCTACACGTGGAAGCTCTTGCTGTGGTGGGGAATTGTCTTGAAGATGTGGATACTATGCAATTGATTCAGCGGTCGGGAGGCCTTAAAAAGCTGCTTTCATTTATAGAAGTTTCTACTATTCCTGAAGTTCAGAAGAACGCAGCGAGGGCAATTGCCAAGGCTGCTTATGACTGTATGTGACTTTTTAGAAATCTATGCATACTATTTAGTGAATTTTTTTATGAAGTGAATTTTCATGCAGCAGGGTAGTGGTTGTGCTGAGAAAGACATTGGCGAGAATGAGTTAAAATGATGAAGCTTGGCAATCAGAGCAGCAAGCGAATGCTACGTTGTACATATAAAGATTTTAAGATTTTCCCTCAATTCATTTGTAATATATCTGTGCAAAGTACTCTCCTCAAAAGCAGAAATGGACCCCAGAAACTGGTCTTTGTCTTCTATTTAGTGATGCCATTTAACTGCCATCTTAAACCTTCTCTGCCAGCACTATTTCACAGTGGTATTGGTTAAGACTTAAGCACAAGCTTACTTCCTTCTGCATTCAACTCCTCATCCAAATGCCAAGCATTTTCAAACACAAATTCCTTTAATGGGAACATGAAAAAAGCCCTTCACGTGGCTTGCAGATTAATATTCCCAGTGGAGTTAAATATTTTCATTGTCACCTTTTGTAATTACTCATCCTACGGTTCTTTTTTATAGAGTTTTCTTTAATTCAACAAGGAATTCTGAATTAGGCAGAACAGACTCATCATTTTTGCCCACAAGGATTCTTTTTAAATAAATCTGCATATGAAAATCCTTCCATACATTGGTTTCTGAGTTGCAACATATGCCTTGTACTGCTATATAGCAAAATTCAATGTAAGAAAGAATATATTTCTGTCTATTGAAGATTTAGATTCTGTGAAGGGATTTTATGACAGTAACTATGACAGTAGAGCTTAAATATTTTGTTCATATTTCCATCATTTCATGGCTGAATCATGCCTTTAATTTATGTATATTTTACAAATATATTACCTAATTGACTACATGGCTAGAAAAATCTCTCCTTTTCTGCAGTATTTCAGACCTTCTTACTTCTTATCTCAACTTATTTGTCCAATTCTTTTCTCACCTTTCTTGGTTTGACATCCAGAATGTTTATAATTATTTGGATTGCAAATTATAAATGGAAAGAGCAGAAGCTACCTTTGCTAGTATTTTGTAAGTTTCTGCATGCTTTCTGATGCTTCATTATTATCCCTTGGAAGCCTTACATGTCACTGAAAATTATCTGAAATAATGTTATCAGAGGTATGAGAGATTAGAAGAGTCCTGCTTATGCCAGTGTTTTCTTTTGTGTATTTTTCTTGTAGTTTTATTTTATTATGCAACTTAGGTTGGTCAATATTATTTTTATAGTCCTGTGACACACTTGTGAGTAGTATGCTATTTATATTTGTTCTTACTTTCTACTTCATGTTACTCCGTTTTCATATTTATTTTCACATAAGCATAGCCTTCTTTCTCTCTCTTCTTCATTTTTTTTTGTTTTTGGTGGCGTAATATTTTAGCAGCTGTTAGTAAAAGCATGTCTGAACACATTTTTAAAGCACACAATGCAAGATCTAAACATAATATGTTATAGTTCTGCATATGATCCTATATCATTGGATGTTACCGCCAGTGATGATGCATCTTCTTGTCACTTTTCTTTACAAATGGAGTCAATGTGGTTTTATTATAAAGGTTTGCTCTCTTCTTCAGCCTGTGACAGTTGGTATGGATGTGCTAAGTTGGGAAAATAGATCAAAAAGAAGATATAAAATATTTGGTTCAAAACTGAAGAATTTTGTTGACAGCCAGTTAGATAAATGGCAACGCATTGTAGTGGCACAGTGGAAAACACAGTCCAGTAAACTTGCTGCTCAGTATGGCCTCTGGAAACACTAAATTTATTTCACATACTCAGAGCTGCAGGTCTAGAGTCAGACAGAATAGTTCAAAGGCAAAAAGCAAGCAGAAGCAAAAAGAAGGCAAAAAAAAAGATTTGCCACACTATGCAATAGTTGTGTCTTTTGATCCTGCTTGGTAATATCCTGAACAGCCAATCCAGTCTACAATGCTATGCTAATTAGTAAATGTATTCATTAGTGCTTGACTTGATGTAGGATCCAATATGATACAACAGAGCTCTAAGTTCATATTTGACATTTTCATTAAATTTGCAATAGCCATACAGTAGCCTGCACTCTTCCGGTTTGATAAACATAGCTGTATTTTAAGAACATTTCCTGCATAGTTGAGAAAAAATAAATGCTGCTTTTCATTAAAATGAAAAACTGAACTGCTGCCATGATGGAACATGTATCTGGTTTTTACTCCCAACAGCTGAATATACAGCAGTGCTCGTTTTTGAAAGGTTTATCAATGACAGATGGCTTTTTTTTTTTTTCCTCATAGGTGTGATTGTAGCAAGCAGTTTTGTTCTGTGCCCTCTGGAAGGGGGGACTCCTGTAGCTTTTTTGTTTCTTTCTTTAGAAGACAGATGATGGTTTGAGAGCTATTCTCAATATCAAAATAACTTGGAGGCGCAAACGTGACATTCAAATTGAAATTGCATGCATCTTTAGGTTGCTACTTTGTTTAAGTAAGGTAAAATCGATCACATTTTTATACACAATCATTATCACTTTGACATGGAAAAATCATTCATTCTGCAACATAGCTCTACATTAATTCATCAATAGTTTTATTTTGTATTCTCAGAATTATGGCAGTGATTTTTATTCTGATTCTATTATTTTCCAGTAAATAATGCAGTAATTTCAGACCGCAAAATACAGTGTAGTTGTGTGAACTATTGAATATTTCAAGGTGGATTATCTGGACTGTTGATTAAGTAGGGCCTGACATTTCCTTTGCGCTGCTAGCTGCAACAACAACAAAACACTGTGGAGAAAGTGGTCATTGAGCTCCCTTGAGTTCAACCCCACTTCTGATCTGAACCTTTCCCAGTTCTTTACATGTATCTAATTGACCATCTTTTCAAAAGGGAAGATGGTAAAATGCTCTGTAGTCTGATTAACATATTTTTTTTTAATGCAGGGTTTTTTTCTACTTATTTGGGTTATTTCAACTCAAGGTTAGTGGGAGTTCACAAGACCATTTAGCGTAATCTTTTCTTCATTCAAAATTGGTATAAATAATTCTGTAAGGTCATGACAGAGAGCTGAGCAAAAAATGAGTAGAACTCTTTGATTGTGATTTTGGGGCAAGAAGAGGAAATAGAAAAATATATTGAAAAACAAAGGTCAACTCATGATGGGGTCAATGCATGAAAAACTGCTCAGAAGTGTTAGTGCTCCAGAGCCTCTGGATAGGTTGTGCCTGAGTATTTTGCTTGGTGTTAAATCAATATATTCAAATGACTTAGGGGTCAAGAAATTTAATCCCCCCCAAAATGGTGTTGGCACTGAGTATAAGCTGAGAGCAAAGGACGCCTCTTAGCTGCACCTTCTTTCTGCTCTATAGCAAGGCCAAAGGGAACAGCTCATGCAAACATAGAAAGGAACTGCAAAAAATGCTCATCTCTTAAATAGAATCGGCATCTGGATCTGAATACATTAATAATTTTCATCTATCTGTCTCACAGTTTTTCTAGATTACTGAAAAATATTTTTTATTTAAAACATCTTAAATAACATTTTCAGCAGTTCAGAGGAACTTTTTCATACTACAGTTTTTTTCATTTGGATTTAATATAGATGTAAAATACTTTAAAGTGGAATGTTTAGCCATCATCATAAATATCTATATGATTATTTATTACTACTAAAATAAACTCCTGAAACTTGCTGTATCAAAAACACATCCATGAGGCATGAAGAGTCTCTATAGATCATTATTAGGGATTATGGACTAGTTTGGCAAGCAACAGGCCAGAGGCATATTTGATTGCTTGTCAAAGCAGGCTGTAATCCCAATTAAGGGCTTCTCTGGAGAGCTGGCTGAGACACATCAATGTTGCAGCCAAGGTTTTGCTTAAAATCCTCTCCTTCCTGTTCTTTCTGTTACATGTTTAACATTGTAATTTCAATTGTATATTTCTGATGATTCTAAAAACATTTAAAACTGCTAGAGAAGAGAAAAAGTCTATTTTTTACATGATAGGCATCGAGTCATTTCTATCATAAGTAGATTTTCAGTCAAACCTCCTTCTCATTAACTCTGTTGACTATTATTCACAACATATTCAGTTTTATTGAAAAGGGAACTTAAAATATATCTTCCAAACCCGCTGGATGCCTCCCTGTGCCATGTGCTCTAGGTGTCCCTGCTGGAGCAGGGGGATTGGACTAGGTGATCTCTGGAGGTGCCTTCCAACCTCAGCCACTCTATCATTCTGTGTGTAATTCTGTGTGAAATCCTCTACAAAATATTCATTAATGAGGAAGGGCAAGGGGTATAGGACTTAAAATGCAATTTTAAATTTATTTTGCTTCCTTGATTCTTGTATTTTAATGGTGCTCCTCTAAGTTCAGTTACTACATTTTATTTGCTTGATTTTCTTATAGGGTAAACTGAAGGAAGGATACATTCCTGAGCAAGCATGATTCTGAAAGGGGAAAAAACCTGTTTTCATCAAGCCTCTATTCGTTATGTGGCATTAACTTTGCATTTTACTTGGCTATGTAAACTTAACAGCCATGTGCATTTAATAGGCATCTTTTGAGCTTGATTCAGAGCTCAGTGAAGTCTTATGGGGTTTGGATCAGGTCCTTTGTGCATGTTTCTTGATCACTGATGCCTATGTTAGCAAAGTATTTTCATTTCCATGGCATCAAAAGCAAGTGTTACGATGGAAATAAATATGATATTAAATTCATGCCCTTTGTCCTGTTGTCTGTGAGGCTGATTTTGGTGCTTATGGGTCATCTGGAATAGATTGCTTCTCATCAGTGTTGCAACAGTTGCACTATCTCTACTAACTGGTTTAGAAAATGAGCGAAGATTAATGCTATTTTTCTTTCTTTTGTTTAAAGCTGAAAACAGAAAAATCTTAAGTGAGCATGAGGTTGAGATGTGTCTCATAAACCTTTTGGGAAATGATAATGATGGAGTTAAAGCTGCAGCTTCCCAAGCAATATCTGCCATGTGTGAGAATTTAGCTAGCAAAAGAGCATTTGGACCCCAGGGTAAGTAAGCTATGAACTTAGAACCCATGCTTTTCCTTTTGCAAGGAAGCATATTATTATTTTGCAGATTGTCATGGTTTATTTAAAACTTCATTTATACAATTATTTTTTTTTCCAAAGGGATTCCCCAGCTAGTACAGTTGCTAAGCAGTGACAATGAAGAAGTAAAAGAATCTGCAGTCGTAGCTTTAGCTAATTTGACAGCAGCCAGTCCTGGTAATGCCAGGTGAGTCTATAATAATCAGATTATTAATTTAAACACTATTATGAACACAAGTGATACTTATGATAATACTTCGATTTAAAAAAAAAAAAGAACTCATGTTGTTCTCATCCTACAATCAGGTCTGTTTGAATTTGTTTGTAAGGCCCATTTTGGTGTTTATGAGTCATCTGGAATAGGTTGCTTTCCATGACTGCTGCAACAGTTACAGTCTCTCTGCTAACACTTGCTTTATCAGGGGATGGTATGAAGCACATGTAATAGAAGCAGAGATATAAATCATGATTTGAAGAGAGCACATGAGGAAAATATGTTTCATAATATAAGTCATTTGATGTTGGATATTTTTTGAAAATCCCAAATCAGTAAGCTGTTCTTTAAAATTTCATTTTTCATGCAAATTTTTAAACTATTTAAGCCCATTTTTGATTGTGATAAATATCAAATATTCTGAGTAACATCAGCACTGCCCTCCTCTTTCTCTTTTTTATTATTTTGCAGGTAATAGAGATACTCGTAATACATTCCCTAAAAACAAACAATTAGCATAACTTCGGTATCCAAAGTAGTTAACAAAGGGAGGTTATTTGGCCATAACTGTATCAACTAAATTCTGCTGTCAGTTGCAGTGTTCTGTTATCTCAACTCTATTAAAAGTTCCATTCAGGGAAAAGAAACAGAGCAGTCTGACGTATAGGAGCAATCACACATAACTAACAAACCATAAAATAAAATTCCTTAAAAGTTTCCTGGAATATTCTCAAGGAAGTTGTAATCCATTCGCAGGCATTCTTTGAAGTGAAAAAAAAGTAAAATAACTCACCAAATAAATTATTTGTTTCAATGTATTGATTCAGCTCTAATAGTCACCAGTATTCACTTAATGTTACCAGATGGAGCCATAATTTGACACAAGAGAATAATATTCTGTTCTCAGATTCACATAGTAGATTTTTTGTCTGATATTCTGCTCTCCTCATGTGCATGACTTTCCAGTTGGTGTCAGTGGGAGTTATACACACATAAAAAGAGAACAGTGCTGGAGTCCAGGGGTCAAACTTTCAGCTCAGCTACAGCTGGTTTTTGTAGTGCAGCCCTTGGAGGCTTCACGTTGTGCAAAGGGAATTTCTGGAGAGTTTTGAGCTGGGGCAGCAGCTTATGCCAACTTCTTCAGTTCCTTTTGCCAAGGAGTTGGTGAGGACGCTGTTTAGCTCAACTGCTAGAACAATTCCGAGACCTCAGGCAGGGAAATATCTGTCTCTGTCCCTCTGAATTATAATGGAGGCTGCATTTCTTTCTTGCTGGGCTAAGAGTTCAGGAAATTGTAAGGGTAGCTTACATACGCTTCTCCCTCCTTGCAAGGCTGCTTGAAGTACAATATGGATGTACCAGATAATCTAATCACAGGTCTTCTGTGAAGATCAGGAAGCAATAATTTACGTTAAATATGTATATTGGATGAATGCCATGTGACTATGTAATTACTTCAAAGCTTCATTTCTAAATCAAAACCATTACTAAGTAATAGATGAGCCCAAGTGTGACTCGGAACTATAAATTAATATATGGAGTTGAACCCTCAGCTGCTACAAATTGGTGTGTTTCCAGCTCGCTAGCTGAGTGTCTGGCCCATATTTATTTTATATTCGCATAATTGAGAAAAAAATAGTTTGGAGAAAATGCATTCCAGATTGAGTTACCATAATCATATTTAATTTTGGAAGATTTTCTCTGTGTGTCTTGTAAACTATTGAAAATAAGTGTGTATATAATGAAGATGCTGATATATGTTTATAATGATATGACTTCTCTGTGTAATTATGTTGACAATATTCGAGTCCCAAATGGGACAAATGAAAGTTGAACCGTTTTATTGGTTATGTATTAGATTCTAGTTATAAGCTGTTCCAGAATATTAAACCATAAAGCTAGTAATAGTATATAAACCTTAAGTGACAAAAACAGCAAAATGGCCACATTAAAGGGAAAAGACTAGAGTTGCTACAAATATGTTTTCACTATCTACTGGCCAGCCAGAGCACAAAGCTAGAGCTGCTTGGGCTCAAATACCTGCACCCTGCCGTGTCCGTGTGGAGGATTTTTGCATGAATTGTATTGATTGAAGTATGTATAGCTTGCCCTTCAGTATGGACTGTATATTACAGAATGCAAAGAAAGGGCAAGATATTGCACATTTGCTGGAGGTTCTTGTTCTTATCAGGGATATTTGATCAAGAAATATTGCTTGACATTAAAAAAACATACAATTCAAAACATAGTGTGCCATTAAGGCTCCCGCAATAGCTCGCTCAGAGGGAGAAAGTCTCCCAGTGATTTATAACAGGGAACAGCGCAGGCAATGGGCAGTGCTGCCCCCACTAACGTGTGTTAACCTGGACCTGGAGGGACTTCCCCCAGCACGGACAGGCCGGGCTGTCCCCACGCCGGCCAGCTGAGGAAGGGGTCGGTAACGGGAGGTTTTGGCTCTGTGTCTGCCAGGAACCGGGCACAGACCGGCCTCTCCTTTCACACGGGTTCCAGGCAACCTCTACTCGGCAAAAATCAACCCATCAATCAGTCAAACGCTTTGGATTCTGCAAGATTGTGACCCAATGTCTTAAGCCTAAGGACGCATGACCCCAGTGCTCTCTGAGTTTCCTTCGTGGCTCACTGTGAAACACAGATTTGCCATCTCATCTCTGCCAGAATGCATAAAAATTATTGTAAATAACCTTAGAGAAATTCCAGCTTTTAAGTATGTGCTGCATATCTGAATTTGTGTGATGCTTTCTTTGGTAACACAATGCTTTCCATTCACAGAAACAGAGTAGTGTAGGAAGAATATAGGCGACAAATGCCTCATTAGTTTTAAGATTCATACTCTTAAATAACACTTTTATCCGAATTTTATCATAATGTTAGCATTTTACTGGTGGTCTATGCTGAAGATAAAGTCAGTGTACACAAGGAAATAATCAGGCTAAGTAAAAATAAAATTGCAAATTGCGCTGCTGTTTAGAATCCCATGTACTTATTCTAACACGTTTTGATTGTAAGGAAATGATTTTGTGATGTTACTTTGAGAATCTATAGCTCTAAAGCTCTTCTTTATGTATGTGTCAGAATTTGTTTCCATGTGTTGACTGCAGGGAAAAGGGGAATTATGTTCAACTGAGAATTTGTGTCCACATAGTGTTTTTTTAATCCACAAGACTAATTTGTCTTATTGAAAACTGTATATAGTTATTTGGACAGCAGCATGCCATTTTAAGGAGTGTGTGAAATCTGCCTTCTTTTGATGTGTCCAAGCATCAGGAAATGCAGGCACAATCACTTCAGTCATATGTATTTTGCACAAATTGAAAAATTATGCACAAATAGAGAAACAGCAGTGCCATCTATTGGACAGAAAAATAAATTATTCTATGCTATAAAGTTAGCTACAGAACAGTCGTGCTTTGCTCTTTGCTTCTATTTTGCTTTTTAAAGTATAAACAGTTATTTTTGCCTTTTATGTATGTAGGACAAGTTAATAATGCTAAATATAATTATTAAATGGTATTAATTAGAAGTAATGTACAGAAATAAGAGCTCAAATGTAAAAGCTGGTCAGGCATTAGCTGATCTGGCCAGTTCTTCAGTATTGTATTAGCATGAATGCCGTTTCTAATAACTGTCTTCATAAATCTGGCAATGTATGAATTCCTTGCATCTGTGGGAGTTACCACTAATGAAAAACATGTGCTCTGTAATTTAGAGCTTTGTCCTGGACATGAAGACCCTCTATACTGCTTGTCATGAATTGTTTATTTTAAATACAAAATTTGTAGCATGCAGATAGAGTTTGGTCTGGGGAAAGCAGAAAGGGGTGGTTTTGTTCAGCTGTCCCAGGGACCACAGGGAGTTGTGGTACCTGATGATCTGGGCAGAATTCTTTTCCTGGGAGTTATAGTTAGTGTCATTTTTCTTATTTGTAAGTAACATATCAGAATTCAGGATAGTAAAATATCATCCCCCAAAAGCATGAAGTTAAAAAGCTTGATGGTGTATGATTTTCTAAATTTTGAACTCTTCACAGGATTCAGTGTACCTAGGCACACCAGCAAAATTATGTCTGTGTAGGTAGTCCTAGGCATCACAGCAGCACCTGAAAGGGTGTTTGAGTCTGCTCCTGTGTATAAAGATTTGCAAGATTTGGACTCTGGAGGCTTGAAACTCGTTGCTTATGGACAGTGCCCAGCAAAGAGAAAGCGAGTTGTTCCCTTGGCTTCCGTGAGCGCCGCATCTGCTCCAAACTGGAATCTGTGCACTGCTCTGTTGACTCAGAGTACATCCTTGGTCTGTCCTGTGTGAATATCGCTCACCATTACGGAGAGTCTCCTTCACAAAAGGGGGTTTTCACCACCTGATAGCAATTCATATTATCTTTATGGAGGGTTCTGCTGTCAAGGAATAAATTTTAAAAAACATCCTGTTCTCTTACATTTTGGATTTTGTTACTAGTCAGTAGTGGCCTGCCCTTACGATTAGTAACAGATAAAATGAGGTCAGTTTTACTTCAATGTTTCACTAAAGTGACATTATCTGTCAGAAACAGGAAAACTTAAGCATAGCTCTTCACTTGCAAGACTTAGGTGGAATCTAATTCATATGAGTATCGATGTTGAAGAACCGGTGCTATATAAGATACTAACAGGAACATATATGAGCCTATGTGAAAATAAACACAAAAATGTCTGGTATGTGAGTGCTAAATTTTAAAACAGAAATAGTAGTAATTTGTAGTATGGATTTTCTTTTCTGATTTACTAGCTCCTCTTTTTAACGGAAGTTTCTATTCCTGAAGAGGGGAATTAAGGGCGGAATTCCACTACCAATATTGTATAAAGGTAATGTGTCTTAATACTGACCCCTAGTGACAGAATTAATTATATTTTTGAGCTACGGTGCAAGGTAAGGGGATTTGGTTGTTTTTTCGTGGTTTGTGTTATTTTGTGGTTTGTGTTATTTTTTACATCAGCACCTGTTCTGCACAGTCCTGAGCTAATTAATAGGTTCCTCTTTTGACTTTCACTTACTGTGCATCTGTAGTGCCATAGATGCTTTCCAAAGAGAAAAGGCAACGTGCTCGTTTCTCAAGAGACACAACACAAGCTTTTAACACCATGCTAGTAGTTTATGGTTTACATTTTATTTGTTTTTCTTTGTACAAGAAAGCTATAAAAACAGGCACAGTGAACAGTCAGTTACATAATGCCTTCCATTAAAAACTGCAAAAAGTGTTACAATAAATTTCTCCCTTCAAAAATGGCAGAAAAACTGAATCAAGGTCTGACGTTCTGATGTTGTTTAGAAAAGGGTCAGCACTATGACTTTAACATCACATCAAATATCTGGCAGACAATTTATGGATAGTTTACTAAATCATCCTCTGCTGACAGGTACAAAACATTTTGTTGAACCAGTTGCTGTTTTTCTGTCCTTGGTTTGTGAAGGTATGGCTACGTGGAAGAGCACTTCTCTCGATCACTCTAAATGCAGTTTGCTGCCAGTACAGACCTTCTTTTACACACATAAAAAACCCTATGCAATTTTATGTTTTTTTTTGTTGTTGTTGTTTTTGATTTTTGTTTCTAACTGTGATGCCTATCAAGAGATATAATGAAGAAAAAGAGCAATATTATGTATTCATCCCTATCTATTTAATGCAAATCTCATGTCACAGTATTTTAAGGTGTGTGAGGACCAAACTGTATACAAAACAGTTTTAGACAGAAAATAGAATACTTCCAAATTGTGACAATGTTAACTGTATGGAAAAAATAACAAAATCTTTTGGATTGCTGCACCCTCAAAGTCTTGCAGTATGTGGTCACTGTTTTTCTTAGCTGTGGAAGTTTGGAATTTCATTCAGAGAATGTGTGTTGTCACTGGTAATTTCCCAGGGTGGATTTTTGTGGGATCAGATGAGACCTTTCTTCTCTTGGATGGCAACTGGGAATAAGATAAGCCTGGGAAAGAAAGCTGTGTTTTACACAGTGGTGCAAGTACCCTGATTTCTCTTGACTGTGTCCCCTATGATGACGTTCGGTGCTAAGCACTGCGGTGAATTATAGCAACAGTTATTTTACATTTCAGGAAAATTCATGAAAAAAATACTGCTGTTTTTGCATGTATGTCTCATTTGCAATGTTTCTGTAATGAATATAATTAAATACGTGTTATTTAAGCATACCATTTCACTTATTTTACTATAGTATAAGTCAGGTATTCTGTGTATATATAAGGAAATGGCAGATTTATGGTTGTTTCTTACAAGCTCAATTGTGTGCTGCTGTGAATCTAATCTGTGCACTGACAGGTTAGACACATTGACCTGCATATGTTATCTAATTAGAGGCTGTCGTATGCACAAGGGGATAAAATTACGTTTGAAAGAACTTTAAACCTTTAAACTTGCAACCTCCATAACATTATCTTGATGTAGAATTTTCTGTGGACTTCTTTAGAGATTTTATTTGATTTTTGAGATTTGATTTTGATTTTTAAGGGATAATTTTATCCCGTTTAAGGGTAAAAAAAGATATCTTCTTTTAAGGGATAAAACTATCTAACAGTTTCACCACTGTGAATCATTGTATGAACCTGAATATTCAGCAGGGCAAAAGAGATTGCTGCCAGCAGAGATAAGTTAACGGTTGTCTGGAAAAGGCTCATCCGAAAGTGAAAGATAGGATTCAACTTCAGAGCATGAGGAGTATTTGCAGAGAGACAGGCTTGGGACAACTGAGTTGTCCTTCCTCACCTGGTATTTCCAAAGCAGAAGTGGAACTGCTGGAGAAATCCCTGTGTTCAGCAGAGCTGTTGCAAGGACCTCACATTGGCTCTTTCCTTCCTTTGGTCAGACCTCCACAAAAGCGGCTCCAGCAGCGTCCAAATGTTCTCCATTATTTTCCTCTCTCTTAACAATGTGGATTCCAGACGCTCAAGGTTTGTGCTGGATTA
>NW_010580928.1:285439-315212 GCF_000705375.1 Tinamus guttatus | reverse complement strand
GGTTTCCTGCTTTTATGGATGCCTTGATAATCTTTCTTAGCATAACTCTTCCTCTCTCATGTAATACTTGTAAGCTTGTGGTTGTTTTGTAATGGTAAAAGTTACCAAAAGATTGGCTAGATTTTTTATAACAGGCTATAAAAGTAAGATTTGCAAATCCAGATTTCTGTTATTAATGTCTTGACAGAAAGTTAACAAAACTTATAAAAACAATGCTATTCTATTGCTGAAGTGCTTAGTTACACTTGTATAGAAATGGGAGAGTTTGTTACTCCTTTGATATAGAAAATATACTAAAGTAAAGATATGAAAAAGTAATTGCAAGAAAAATTCATATGGCCATCTGCGCTTTCCTGGTGCTAAGAATATTGCCAACTTTTGTTTAACAAACAAACAGTTGAGCCTGGTATAAAATTGCTATGAACATATAGTGAGTTGGACATACGCCTCAAATCATTTGATCAAATACTATACATAAATGCATAAGGAGTAAAACTGAATTTTTATATGTGGTGGTATATAACAATGTTGGAAACAGTAACACTGAAATGCGTGACAAGACAATGGCAAGCATACATTAGACACATTGCTTAGTGAAAAAACAGTCTTGGCAAGAAGGCAAACAAAAATATCAAAATATGGAGGACCTTATGGTATTTGAAGAATGTAAACTACATTTGTATTCCTTGCCTAGGGTAAAGAACACATGAGGAGTGGTAACCCAGATCTTTTCAGCATGTGAAAGTCAGGTTTGTTAGAGCACTGGAGAGTCCCCTCAGCAAGTCCAAGTTCTCTCTTCAGTATCTGCATCAGCCATAGTTGAGGATTTCCTGTCATTATAAGCAGTGTCACCAGAGACTTTCAAATATATTCTTTATCCCAGATATTAAATAGGAAATTGATTTTAAAGGCTCTTTTCAGCTGAATAGCAGAAGCAGAACAGCAGTGCTAGGATGGAGCTCTCACAGACTGATTCCTTCTACTGTGACTGAGATGAAGTCCCACATTACTATTAGTTTGGCAGCACATCTGATTTATTTCCAAATGTTCCCAGTAGTGCAGCTGTCCATACCTCCTGCTGTCTCCGGCCTGAAGTTACTGTTTCCTCAGCGCTGCTGCTTTGGCTGTCTTATTTGTCTGCCCACCAACCCAGATGTATGAAGTGATCCTTGAACCCTCCTTTCAATGATCTTCCTTCAGTATTGTTTGAAATAGTCGTGCTGCCTGCATCAGCTCACGTGGAGCTGCGGCGTTAGGTTTCTGCCATCCAGGTATCCTAACACAGAAGTGTAAGGAGAGGGCACAAAGAGCAGAAGTGCGATTCTCTCTGCACTAAAATCTTCATCTGAAAAGTGTTAGAATGAATTTGAGGAAAGGTGATAAGCCTCTGCAGAGGCGTTTGACTGGAAGTAAAGAAGCAGAAATTTGGCTTCTTTGGAAAGATATGAGATCTAATTCACTGGTTTGAAAGAAAGAAAGAAAGAGTCGATGTCTTAAGCTAAAGAATCCAGAAGTCTGTAATTTGTTTCATCTGTTTACACTGTGTCTCTTGAGCTTCACAGCTCCCACCCCTTCATGGCATCAGAAAGGTGAGTTTTCACAGTTCAATGTTTAGTTTCACTTTCCTATTGTAATTTAGACTATATGTGTCAGCCTTGCAACTTACTGCAAGTATGCAATATTTTAAGCAATACTTTGTGGATATTCTTCTTGAAATGTAGTAGAGATATAGTTCGTAAATATAAAACATTAAGGGGAAAAAACAGTTCTAAAATAGCAATTTTTCCCCTTTTATTTTACTAGTGCTGTTGCTGAAGCTGAAGGGATTGAGCCATTAATAAATACATTGAGTGCTCAGAGAGACGGAGCCGTTGCGAACGCTGCTGCAGTGCTGACCAACATGGCCATGCAGGAGCCGCTGCGCCTGAGCGCCGCCAGCCAGGGCGCGCGGCGCGCGCTCGTGGGGCCCCTGCGCTCCACCAACAGCCACGTGCAGAGCACGGCGGCCTTCGCCGTAGCCGCGTTTGCTTGCGACGCCGACGCAAGAACTGAGGTAAAACTGCCTGCAAGGTTGCGGTTATTCATAGCATTTCTAAGCTCAGAAGTTTGCATTATACCTTGGTACGTTACCTTGGTTGTATTTTGCATATCTGTCTTAAATTCTGTTTGTTCTTTCATCATAGGCTTGTTTAGCTGAATTTGTCATGAAATGTTGAAAGGGTTTTCTTTAATTTTTATTTTTACTGCTGTATTTGCTTTAACTCAGTCCATCTTTTATAGCTTGCCAGTGGCTTCAGTGAGCTTCAGCTGAATAGCTGCATCTAGCTAGCTAGCTGTATCTGAATCCCCATTATTTATGAGTATTAAAATGTCTTTCAACTGGGATCATCAATTGCATTTTCAACATGGGCACTTCTACCCTATTCACCTTTCTTCAGTGTTTTTTGCTGTGCATTTTCAAGGCCTGAGTGGCAATGTCTGACTGGATGTGACTGGAGTAAATAAAACTCAAAATATAATGAATCCCTTGATCAGTAGCATCTAGCAAGTTGAACTTAGATCTGTTTATCAATGGTCATGGTATTTTCATAACAAAGGATGGTGCCATCTACATTCATAGAAAATAAACTGGAGATTTCTCAAGCCTCAAGGCTATTAATTAGGACACGAATAAGGGGCACAGACAGTCTACCTTACTCAGTGTCCTTAAAAAGTATTGCTCGGCAGGAACCCAGCTGACCAGTATTTCCTCTAGCGTTTAGGAGAGAGTACAGCATAGAAGAGAAAGAATGTTATTAAGATTGTCATACATACAGTGTAGTGCAAATTCAAGTATATTGTGATATAAATTAGTTGCTAGGAGGTAGCAGAGCACAGAGCAAGCTGCAGGATGGGTAGTTCAGGAATGAGTTTGCATGGACCACTCTAAAGCCCTCAGACTCCAGCCTCCTTAGAGTTAACAGAAGGAGAAAATCTCCACAAATGTCCATTCTACCAGCCCAGCAGAGCTTGTCTTCAGGGCTTAAATGTTTCAAAGAAGAATTTCATGGACTGTTCATGTTGGGATTGCTGTTAGTAGCAATCACATCTGTTTTTTCTTCTTCTTTTATTTTAATAGTTAAGAAATGCAAATGGCCTGGGACCACTCATTGAATTGCTGCGTTCTAGGAATGAAGAAGTCAGAAGAAATGCCTGTTGGGCTGTTATGGTTTGTGCAAGTGATGAACCTACAGCTATTGAGCTGTGTAGGCTAGGGTGAGTAGAAACAGTATCAAGGGGAAGATTTGAATGAAAGAGCTCTTTCAATGTGAATCATTATATATTTAGAGCAGAATAGCAAAATTAAGATACGCTTTTTTTTTGTAAGCTGAAATTACTTTTACACCATAGTTTTTACAGATGAAGTGGTATTGGTTTTAAGTAGCAGAAGTATGAAATAAAACGTGCAAACCAGAAGGGAGAGCTCTCTGTCTGGAATTATAAAAACATATTGTTTCTGTGACTGAACCGGGTTTTACATTGAAGATAGGCATATGTCAATCAAAATTAGGGGCTACAATGCTACAGACAATATGAAATTGAAATTAAAACTTCAATATAAATTCAACGTTCAATGAATTGTACTTGTTACATTGGGGCTGAATTTGGTTTACAAGCTTTAGTCAACTGCAAGTTAACTGTTGAAGTGCCATGTAAAGGAGACTATTTTACTCTTTCTTAGAAACTCTGAGTTCCATATATTTATATTTGCATTAGAAAAGCTATCTTAGATTGTAAGAATTATGACACAGGGCTTTTGTACAGGGTGATTCTTTTAGTTACAGTTAAATGTGTGTAATTGTGTGCAATTGCCCTGCTGGCTCTGCTGAATGCTTCTCAGGTTACTGAATACATTCACTTAATCTACCTACAACAGCACCTGCAAGGTCACAATCTTAAAAATGTAGGTTTGGATGGAACCTTATTGGCGATGCTATAAGACTCAACCAGCTATGCTGACCTGTTTACATTTGTTGAGGATGCTTGTAAATAGCAATTCTGAGCAGATTTCACAACTTTCTGAGGTAACGTATTTGAGGGCTTAAATAGAAATTAGAAGGGTTTGAGGGTTATAGATTGAGGTCTTAAATAGAAATTAGAAGGTTTTGGGGCTTATAGATGTGCCTTACAGTAAATCAATCCAATTACATTTTGTCCTACTATCAGTGAGTTTTAATAACCGCCTTTTTTTGTAACAGTTCAGATTTTTTAAGCTATTGAGTTTTCTCATGGTCTCATGGTCCATGTCCATTTCTCATTTTCCCTTCCATGACAAAATAAAAGCATTGTTAAACTTTTTATTGTTTTGAACTCTTGTATAGTTTTGTCACAGTGCCTGAATTTCTTTCATTTATTTATGACATTTTAAAATGCAGTCTCCCAACCTGGATGAGATACTTCAGTTGAGGTCAAACCACCATCAAATACAGCTCAGTAATTATTTTCCATATCTTGTATATAGCACTGTTCATATTTAATCCCTTCTTTATGACAATATCAAAGTAGGATTCTAATTTATGTATCATTCCAGTTTGACAGCATATTATTGATAATAATGCATTAAGCATAGTTTTTCAACCAGTCAGGCACTACTTCATGTTATTTTCATGTAGATCATATTTCGCTGACTTGCTCATGAGTATTCAAGTAGGAATATGTGAAAAGACATATTAAAGTCAAAACATATCTCAAAGTCAAGACATATCTCACATTTCCTGCTTCTGCCTATACATTACATCAGTTACCCTATCACACAAAGGATTAGATTGGCTTTCCATGATTTATTCTTGACAAATACATAATGGCTATTTCTTACCATCTTATCTCTTGCGTGCTTTCAAACTGATTGTTTCATAATTTGATCTAGAGTCCTTTGGACTCTGAAATTTGGATGAATGATCTCTTTTTATTTCCTGTTTTTTCTTTTCGTGCAGCGCCTGCTTTCCTCCTGATGCAGTTTCTGTTATTTCCTTAGTGAGCTTCTCCCAGAAGCTACGTGGGTTTCAGCACCAAGAGCAGCTCGAGGAATTGGAGCTCCTGTCGTCCCACGTCCACACGTTATTACCTGCTTTTCCCTCCGCACCGCGGAAGTGCTGCCATCCTGGCCATGGCTGGCACAAGCGTTAGGCGGCTCTGCTAGCCCGAGTTTAGCAAATCTCTGCCAGCTGACCCTCCCCATGGCCAGCAGCAGTCAGAAAACAGGGAGATTCACACACCTGATAATACAAAACCGGAGCTGGTAAACTGTATCACAACCTGGAGAGAGAGAGATTCCCTGAACTATACCATGTGGTCTGCTCTGCACACTATTCCTTTGCTCTGCTTTTATATTCTTTTTATTCTCGAGTTCTCTGTACTATCTTTCTGATAAAACGTTAGCTGTGGCATCCTGTCAGATCCTTTATGTAGCTGTTTGACTGTCTACAGGAATTGCTTTTGCTTTGGAGCTCTGCAAGGCATTTTTTCTTCTCTAGAGAAAGGATTGTAGGCAGCACAGTCAGCTCCTTGCTGGCCTGGAGGGCTTGGAAATGAATCTGTGTCTTGGGCTCAGTAATGCTGAAAACCAGCCCTGAATTGTGTAACAATTAGCTGGTACCTAATGATGACTTAGCCTTGGTGCTTTCCCAAACAGGGCTTTAGAGAACTTAGAAGAAATTAATCTGTCAACGGGGCACAAAAATAACTTCAGTAAAGGAGCTCTGGAAAAGCTACTTGATAACAATCTCTCCCAAAAGTATGGCCAGATGGGTTATTTATCATCAAATAACATTATTACTGATGGATTCTATGACTGTGGTCAGGTAAGCCACTTTTGATAAATTGCTTTACTTAGAAAGAATAACATTTTCTTACAAGTTTCTTTTGATTATCTCTTCCTGTGGGGGTGAAACTTCATCTTCGCGCTATCCCATAGTCAGGACCTTTTGCCAAATCCTCATTCCATTTCAGATCCTTCCTCTTCTGGTCTCTTTCACTGTAGTATAGTTAATACTTACCTAACACTTAATGAGCTTTTTTTTTTTATGCAAACAAGTAAAGAGCTTGTATTTTCATCTTTGTCACAATCCTTTCTCTCACCAAGCAGTATTTATATAAAGTCTGACTCTACTGTGTATCACCACTTAGTACTGTGTTTGGAATTAAATCAGAGAATTAAATTGGAGAAATTGCAAAATTACCAAATGAATGAGAAATACCAGTTTTATTGAAAATCAGTAAAATCCATGGTACTAAAGCATTCAGTTGCTTTTGAAAAATCCATTCAAGACTGTGAAGTCTTCAGAGGCAAAAACAATTATCTATTCTAGATCTAAGATGACATAATAAAAACAAATTTAAAATAAGTTATAAACCATCTTGCCTAGAGAAAAATAAAGAAGTAACTGATATATTTTGAATAATTTTTAAAGTTTATACATATACTATTCTGTTAAAGATTTGGAATTTTAAATGATGCTTTAAGTGTTCAGCTTTAGAAGAACAGAATAAACTGATAGGTTTTATAATACAATATAATATTTATAATATTTCTGTAGATACAACCTGGAGTGAAATTTTTATCTTTGGAGGAACTGAGTAAAAAAGAGCTTACTGACCGTCGAGCCATAATCTTCATTAATGCTAAACCACAAAATACGTGAGTCACATTTGATCTGACAGTTTTCATTACAGTAGCTCACCTTTTTCATCTTTCCACCTTTTCCACCTTGTCCACCTTTCAAATAATACAAAATTACTGTGATATTTGTATTGTGAGAGATATATTTTAATCCCCGCACAATGCTTCATGACCCTGGAGACAATAGATTTGTATTTTATAAAATAATGAATTTTGATAATTACTTTCCCTTTAGACAGAAAAGATATATTCAGTTTAGTTGGGTTTCTTGGAAACTTAGCCATGAAGTCTCCTTCAGCCTTTATTCTGAATGGTGGGACATTCGGTGTTTTATTGGTGTTTTATAGCAAAAATTAACAAAGATTCATCTAAGCTGAATATCAATATGAATGACAATGAACCCTGATTTGATCTTCTTCTTGTACCAACAAATAGATGGAATTTTAAGGAGATCATCCCAGGAAGCAGGACAAAGGCAAGCATCAAATTTTCACGATGCTTTCAGTATTTGTAGTACTATAATATAAAGTATTTGTAGTACTATAATATAAAGAATCTGTACACATTTCTTCTCTATTTAAGTTGAAGCCAGTCTCGATTTGAATGCAGGAAGTTGATATTTGGCTTGTTTAACTAGAAGTCATTTCCTCTAAACAGTCTTAAAGATCAAAGAATGCTCTACCAATATTTTGCAAGTCCAAAACCTTCTTCTCTGTCAACACATCACATATTTGGTTTATAGTATCATTAACTTCCCTTTTAAGATTGTACATGACACTATAAAGATGTCTGAGAACATCTATGACAAATTAACCATCCACACTCTTTGTTGATTCCTAAAGTTGTCTTTTTCTATCAAGTTTTCTTTCTTTGATACAGCTTCTTGCCTTTGTACCTTGTCAGCAGTCTTACTCCTGAGTTACTTATGTATCCACTACTGTCCATGCTTTGTTTTTGACCCCTGAATGAATCACAGGTGTTCTAGTTGCTATGTTATTTCTTTAAGTTCCTGTCTTCTTGCTAATATATTTATTGTCCTGTAAAATAAGAAGCCTATTTGCTTAGCTTAATGTGCAAAACTATTTCTAAAAAATAATATGTAAAAATATCTTGTTTCGTTTCAGTGTCCCTGCAGCAGAGGAAAAGCCACAAGATGCATCTAATGAACAGGCTAACTTGGCATATTCTTCTTCAAGACGAAGCAGTAGAGAAAAACCCAGGTATGATCTGGAGATTATACTGGACGTCAATGAACGAATATTGTACTAACATCAGAAGCAGAAATCTGATTGAAAATAGTGATAGACAGTTTTCAAACTGAGTAAAAAGGCTCAATAGTGCTATTGAGCATTTATAGTGTTAATATAGTGTTAAACATATTTTCAAAGTCTTCCACCTCTTAATCGCAATGATCTTCCTCTGTCTATCTGAGTTATATATCCCTCCTCCCCATGCTGTATTTGATCATCTCATAATTATTCAGTTTTTCTCCTTTCAGTATCCTTAGGAACCAGGAAAATGCTATTATTGTGCAGCTTGAGAATCAAGATGTCGGCAAATAAGGGCAGATTTTTTTTCAGTTTAGAACCTAGGGCCAGAGAAAGTTCCTATGCTGCCTACATGCATCCTTGTTTCTAGTTTAAATTTCTGCCAGTAAAATTCCATACATGACTAAAAGCTGAGAAGAGTATGCCCAGAACCACCTCAGTTTTGATAATGCTCAGCTTAAAAATGCCTGGCTCATGAAGGACTCCCTGTGATCCATAGAGTAGATACAATTCTCCTTGGAACTTCTCGTGGAACTGCTCTCCTGGACATGTGTGCTCATGCCATGGGAGCCACAATCTCTAAGGCTGCAGGAATTTTATTTCTTTCTTTTATAGAATGAGGACTTGAGCCTACCCCTCCCACCTGCATGGAGCAGGTCACACAATCTAGGTGCCTCACTCTGCTTTGTTGTAGCTGTTCACTAATGATGAGATACAAGGAACAGAGCTTTCTGCTTCAGCTGCTAGGACACTTCTCTGAGAGAGTGGAAACTTAAGTTCTAGTCCTGGCCATGATGACTGTTAATATAATACTTAATAATACTTAATAATACTTAAACCTTAGCTTGTTAAACTGAACCATTGAAACAGTAAGTCCTTATGTAGAACAGTATCACCATCATGATCACAGCTGGGCCTTTCAGAGAAGACTGGAATATGCACCTGATTCCAGGGAAAGAATTTGAGTTTCTGAATCCAGCCCAAATAGAGCCTCCTTGCAGTCAGTGGCATGCTACCTAATCCTTGATACGAACATGACGTAACCTATAACCACTCCTGACTACTTCTGTTAGCTAACCTAAGGAATTTGTGGTTTGTCATGCTGGTTTGTGTGGATTCTGGTCTTGGCTTCCTATTTTTTTTTATTTTATCATATAAGGGGGCCTTGGCACACATCAAGGCTGTGAATTTTAACCAATGGTGGACATTATAAAATACTGAGTGCTACAGAACTTGAAAAGGGGGAGAAATTGCGTCCTTGTTTCAGAGACTGAGCTACTATGTTTTCAAATTTTAAGCTGGAGCTCATCCATGAACTAATCCTTTTGACAGAGTTGTTGATTTCTTATGCTTTTTGTATTTACTTGTACGTATATATATGTTTGCATGCTTGAGAGATCAAATTTGCAGTAAGAAAGAAAAGAGAAAATTGGAACCTATTTTGTGATCTCAATAGTTTAACGGCATCTCCAGTGGAAGAAAAACAGGAATTAGCTGGACGAAGGTCTTCACTCAACAAAAGCAGCAGTAGAGAGAAAGGCTCAAGGTATTATATTATGAATTAATTTAGAACTGACATGCAAATTGTTGACAGGTGATGGCTCCTGACTATGAAGATCTGAGTTTCTGCCCCTGTTCAGGACCCAAGTTGTAAGGGTATTCTCTCTACAAGTTACAAACTTACAGAGCAGACACTTACATTGATTAGTTATTTAGACTGCAAGCACTTCTGGAATGCAGTTTAAATAATTTTATAGTAGGAATGAATCATGTGAATTGTCTTGATTTTTCAGCATAAGGGGAACATACCCTTGCTAGTTGCTTTTTAGTATAATTTATGTCAATTACTCAGTAAATGACTGCACTGTTAGCAAGAGCAACTTTTGGAAAGCAGAAGAAAAAATGTATTTTGGAAAAAGCAAATGCCTGGCTCAATTTCCTCATAGCAAATTTGCAAGGATACCAAGACTTCTTTTTTCAAGTATGAAATAATTGCTTTTGAATGTCATGATCAAGCTGTATGATTTATAACCCCATTGTCATTCATTTTGAATCCATAATTCATATATCATTATTGCTATTAATTTGTGAGATATATGGGAGTTACTTGAAGGTCAGTAGCTGTCTCCAAGTCTCACACATGCTTTGACTTTTTCCTAAATGCTTTTTTCCTTTGATCGTATGTTTCTGTTTATCACTGTTTTTTGCTAAGTATGACTGAACGCACAGTTTAAAACCATTGTTTTTAAAAAGTGATACTAGTTTATGTAAACTGAAGTTGTAAGGTAAGAAGAAAGGACAGTTATAATTGTCTGCTGGTAAAGTTTTAAGTAGTTGTAGAGGAAGTGCCTAGTAGATAGTTTGACATATATTTGCATAGACAGATAGCAATATTTTTGATCAAACAGTTGCATATCTAATATATACATTGACTGGGTTAAAAGATAATCTTTAATGTGCACTGATAAACATGCATTCTTTATGTGCTATGTTATGATAGAGCATATAAGAAAATACTTTTCAATATTCATTTACTCCTTTTCTAAAAATGGCCAAAATATTAATTTATGAAAAAAAAAGAAACAAAATAGGTGTCATAGCTGATACTATGAAAGCAAGTTCATGGTTCCTTATGAGACAAATATAAGACAGACATGACAGATTGAAGAGCTGAGCAGTAGGGTAGAGAAAGCTGGAAGACAATCTTAAAACAGCCATTCCACCAAGGAGCAGAATCTCAGAGAAATAAGAAGCAAAAAGCAGAAAATTACTGTTCATACTTCCCCTTCTCGACTTTTTTTTTCCCTCCTAAAGACCACAGAGAAATAGAATAAGTGTGATTCAACAGTAATTTGAGTACTCAGAACTAGAGGACACATTTTCCTGAGGCAGTGCAATGATTGAACAGTGCACTTTTCATAGGAAAAAAGAAGTATTGGGAGGATAAAAGGGAAAAGCAGCAGAGAAAGAGGGAAAATGGTAAAAGAACAAGAATCGTAACATTTGCAGAAGGCTGTTGTTTTGAAAAACTGTTAAGTGAGACACCAGAGATGCAGAAAGAGTTCATTTTTAAAAGGTATTTCTGAACATTTAGTATAAGAGTATAAATATGGAAGTAGGTAGCTGTTTAAACTAGCATTATAAGGTTGAAAGCTATAGTTAGATAGAATCAATTTAGATAAAGAAAATTGTTTGTCTTCTGTTTTAAGTAAAAATGTAACTAATAGCTGGAACAGTTATTTAAGAGGGTGCTGAATTTATCTGAGTGTTAAATCTAAATTGTTTGATAATCTAAAATGTGTTTTATTTAATCTATACAAAGGGTTTTTGGTGAATGTGACTAATCTCAATAACATAAAAGAAAAGTTTGCAAACTATTCTGAGAACAAATGGCTTGAATTATACTACTGATTATGCCATGTGTCCTTCTGCTTCCTACAATGCTTTCAGTCCTCAGAGTGCTGAAATGTGTTAATTGCAAAAAAAAAAAAAAAAGAATAAATCGAAGAACATAAAATAATAAAAATGTGCCCTGAAGCTATGTTCTCTGTAAGTTCTCTGGTGGTCTTTTTTCTTTTCTTTCTTTTTTTTTTCTTTTTCTTCTTTTTTTTCCTCCAATAATGCCAGAACTGTAAGAGAAAGGGAAGAAGATATTTTGTCGTATTTCACAGTAGAATTATTCAGGACATATACTGAAAAGGCTTATGATATCTGTTCAGGATCACAGTCATCTTTCAAATCCTGAGTTTTAGTGGTAAATGTAGTAGGTACAGTGAAAAAAAATCATCAAAACATAGATTTCTTATAAAATCTTCATCTTACAACCATGCTGTAGTTTGCAAAATACATGAATTTACAGGTACATGGACTATTGCCTGGTATGTCTGGTCAATATTTTAGCCATGGTGTTGATACCAATTGTTCCTTTATTTGAAGTAGATATTTCTGTCAAATAAAAACCCATGGAAATTTGTTATTTTTAACTATGATTGTATGTAAGCTGTAGCAGTCTAAAAATGTTGCCTCTCTAAAAGCTTCTTGTTATTGTTATGTAGCTGTATTTAGATAAGTGACTTCTAGCCTAGATAATCCGTATATTTATCCATACACAAATGTCAAAAAAGATTTTACAGGAGTATTAATATGGAGACAGTGTCAAGTGGTTCTTAACCATCTCTTCCTCAAGTGTTCTCTAAAGTTTTGTAGATTCTGGAGGATTCATTATCAGGAGGGAAGAGTTCTCATACCTTTCCCTCCAAAATCAGTTTGTCTAAAATGTTCTGGAGAACTATTCTGTTGGAGTACTTTCAAAAATTACAGTATTCTAAAAAAAGGGTATATTGTTTTCTATGTAAGGAAAGGGAAGGTGAAAAAAGAAGAGGAAAAAGTGAAAGAAGAAGATGTTCAGATTACACCCGAAGTCCAGGATGAAGTAAACCTTGAAAATGTGCCTTGGTCTCCACCACCTGACGCCATTTTACTGGAATACATTAACGACGCTTCCAAAACAATTCTACCACTAACAACTACCTGGAAGCAGGTTGTGGCTCTTGCACAGTGAGTACTGAATTGTATTTTCATAACTAATGCAAATACGTTGGATTGGTCAAGGAGCAATTTTCCAATTTTATTCCTAGAACAAAAAACATCTTATTTTTTTTTCCTATCCTCAGCTGGAATACAAGCCAGATTCAGTCCAGAATCTCAATATAATTTCAGATTTTAAGCTTGGTGTTTCTGATTTTATTGCAGTGAATTTAATTTTTTAAACAAAATATCACTTGTGATTTTGTGACTCACATAGTTTGAATTTCACATTTTGAAAATATTCATGTGGACAATTTCCTTTTTTTTAAGATTTTCAGAATAAGAACTTACTTATATTGATCCTTTTCAGTGAAAATTTCTGATAAACCAGCTCTTCCAGAATTTTTATTGTTCCTAATAATGTATGTTCCATAGTTCCTTGTTCCAAATAACATTCCAAATAAGTTCCTTGTTATTTCTCCAAATCCATACATAATGAAGACTATCTTTAAAGTGTTTTAAATGTTTTTGGTTTGTGAATTTTTGGTTTTTTAGAGCAATTGTTTAATGAAACGTGTCCCTCCCACCCCTGCTCACATTCCATCTATTTTGTGGTAATAAAGATAAAAGCCTTCGTTCTTGCTAGTGATCTTGGCATCTTGGCGGTGTTAATGCCCTGAACAGTGGTGAACAGCAGTCAGACATTAAGAAAATAATCAATATTTTTTCCCCTGAATTTTAAAACAAATGAGTAGGGGGAAATAACCAAAGCCATTGCTTTGTTACTGCTATTGCTATATGTCCTGATCAGAAAATGGGTTCTGTGAGTCAGTCTTTCTATTGATTCCATGGGGTTTTGGATGAGGATCTGAAAACTGACCTCAAACACCAACATTCTTTACTGGGTAGAAGGTCCGGATTCCCAGGAGATGCCATTTTAATTCCATGCACATGGAATTTTGTACAATTTGTCACCAACTATGCACATGGCCAGTTGTGTAACGTAGTAAGTGAAATAAAACAGGCTATACTAAACTAAACATTGTCAGTGAAGTAGTGCTGCATTAGAAGATAATAGAATTCAAACACTTAATGTAGTATGTGTTTGTTTGCAGTTGGCAGTGTGATCTTCAGGTGTTGAGAGAACTTTGTGACCTTCTGACTGGACCTTTCCTGCCCTGTGCAGATTGCTTGTTTCCTCCCCACCTCTTCCTTCTCACACCTTCACAGGCTTTTGGCTTCAGCTTCAGGCACTGCCTGTCCCTCCTGTTCCCCAGCCCCTTCACTTCATTCCCCCTCAAGGTATCCACTCCTGCCCTTGCTTTAGGCTGATCTCCTCCTACTTCAGGTAGGTCCTTTGCCCCAGGATCCTGCCTGTTCCACATACCAAACTGCTGCACACGGGCTGTGTGTAACCAAGGCCTGGGCACTGCAGAGCCTGAACGCTTGAGATGAAACCCTGGCCTAAGACTTAGTGATGCTGCAGGTTTTCTGTATTGCATCTTTCTCCTCTCTTAAGATGTTTCTAGCTTAGCTGAGTTTAAAACCTCTCAGGACAAGACCATTTTTGTCTTTTGTTTTTATATAGTGCCAAAAGAATGGCACATTTATTTAGTATTTAGAGTTACTCTAATTAACATCTTGATATTTAATAGTGCCAGAACATCAGATCGATGCTGTGTGATATAATGAATGTGTCCTGTATACAGGCTGTTGTCATCAAGGTGGGACTCATTAGTTACATTCACTGCTCAGTCCAGGCACCAGTCAGTGGCATCTCCAAGCAGTGTGTCAGGTCTCATCTTCTCCTTAGTTTAACCTTTACTTACTGTTCTAGCAGTTCCCTGGTTGGCTTCTCTGCCTGGAGAGTTTGGTGTCACATTCTGCTGCATCTGACAAAATTTGTTTGTTCTGATCAGCCTCATTTTTAATGAAGTGGTCTACCTCACTGTGAGGAATGACTTTTCTGTTGACTGTAAAATTTGACAAGACAGGTCTTCATCCTGAACTGTTCCACTGCCTATAAATCATGCCACCTTTCTCAAGGTGGAATCCATAAAATACTATTTCAAAGCCACTTTTCAAACACACCAACGGAGTCTTTGCAAATGCATAACCCAGTGAATCAATCATGAGAAACTTAAATGGGAATGTTTTCTGGGGGATTTTATAGATGTCTTCCGTCTTAAGCTGCATCTTAAGCTGAATAGTGTGTGTTGAATACGAAGGGAAGGAGGAGGCAGACGCAGGAGGCCTCCAGAGCCTGGTGGCTTAAACAGCATTCCCACCATGATCCCAGGGAAGGGAGCCTGCGTAGATCAGAAACACATTAAAAGCCTCTGTTTTTAAGCAAACACAGCACCTCTTTGCACACAGAGGGTCTGGGCACAAGCAGCACGAGTGAGTGCTTGGAGCCAGCCCACTCCTTCGGGTTCATGCAGTAGTTCCCAGCTCCGAGATACTGTGCCTTGTCTGCCTCGGGATACCTCCCTGGATCCTGCTGCTGCCACTCCTTCGGCCCTGGATACTGAGAAATGAGGCCCTTGAAGTTGCCTTGCAGATACTGTGAGGGCAGAACCTCTTGGTGGAGAGCGATGCAGAGAGGCAATACGGTGTTTAAATGCCTCCCTGAGGCTGTGGTTTATGGCTCCTGTATCAGCTCCACAACACCCTGTGCAAGGTCGGAGTCCTCAATAACGCTGGAGCCTTTGGCTGAGGACACCGTGAGGGACCACGGTCTTTTCATATAGGGACTATGTGAAATACCAGCTTCGACATGCAGAAGTTGAAGTATCTTTTCTGAATGTGATTGCTTCCAGGAGCTGGGATCACTATCTATGGCTTTCTTTGTGCCATCTATATTTTCATAGGTCTTTATTATTATTTCAAGAAACTGATAGGGCTGTATATCGTATCAATAGCTCATGTAATCTGTTAGCTGTGAAGAAGGATGTTAATTTCTCAACAATTTCCTCATTAAATTGACTTTTTTATTGATAATTTTTCTATGAGTGCTTGGTACTTGTATTGCTCCTCTCTAGAGTTTCTGCTAACAGCTGGTATGCCCTGGTGCTGCCTGTATTTAATAGTGAGCATGTGTGAATTAACAGTTATTAAAATAAAAGAAAAATAAAGCACACATAACAAAAGTATTATGGCATTATATGTCATTCACTTGTTGATTCTATGCATTTCATTTTGCTGATGTATTTTTTGTGATAAAATGCAAGAGAATTTATAGATTTAATAGATCTTGGTATAAACTGGAACAGGTTTGTTGCAGACAAGATGGGTGGCCCAATTGAAAGAGACAGACTGCATGACTTCAGCTGGGAACTTCACATAAGTGAAATCGAATTTGAGCTGAAATGCAATGTTGTGCCTATTGGGAAAGTCAAAAAAGGAACATTCTACCACAGAGCTCTGCTTTTCAAGGTATATTAACATTTATTTTGCAACATAACATTACCTTATTTTTGGTTAGTGAATCATTTAAACTAAAGTACACTTGCAGTATAATGTAATATTTATAGTCAAGAAAAATCTTTTGTATACATTTAAGTCATTTTTCACTAGCAAAATCAATTTCCCCATGAATGAAAGCCGGCATTGCCGCTTTCTGTAAACATCCTTGTTGTCATTAAATTGTCTTAAGTGATATCAGCAGAATACTTGATAAATGGCAAAAAGCCAAAATATTTGATTGGGAGTCAAAACATTTTACATTTTCTGTAAACTGTAAAGTATTGAATTATGCAGTTTCCTTCTTTTCATGCCACAAATGTAAACCTGTTGGGACAGTTTCTAGTTGGCATCTATCTAGTATTCTATGCGAGCATGTAACAGCTTTCATTCACTAGTTTCATAGCCTGGGAAGCTGCACCCCTTCCTCTGTCTTCATGTATAGATGTGCTGATGCAAACTGCTTATCTGGCCCATCCTTTTTTCCCTTGGCTGTTGGGTAGCTTGGATTTTTTCAACCCTTCTTGAGTGGAAAGGAAAAGAGAAGTCTTTGGCATTAAGCATCATGGACCTAGGAAACAGTGCACAGGAGCGCAGAAAAAGAGCACAATCCTAAATTTATGGTGCCTGTGGGTGGAGAAAGTTCCTGACTTACTTTGTGGAGGTCTGAAGGAGTGAATTAACTTTAACGAAACAACCTCAATATTCCCTTCCCTACCAGTGCCCCTTTTCCATAATGTCTCACAAGAAATCCTTGTAGAGATTGTCTCCTTAGAGAGCTACAAGGGCTCCCTAAAGTGAGGGATATCCTTGTGCATTAGTAACATATTAAAAACTGAGTTCATTCCTTTAAAGAGGAAGGAAGCATACTGAGAAAGCTGTTTCGTAGCTGGAAAACATTAGAACTCTGTCAGTGATCCTGCAGCAGGCAGGAAATGCAGGTGCTCCATCTAGCAGGCACTGGCCGTGTGTTTCGTTGCTTCACACATCAGCAAGGCTGAAAAGCAGGCAGTGCGCCTCAGAGTGAAGCAGCAGTCCTAAATTTGCACTGATAAAAATGTTACCTTTTAACAGATAATATTTCATACTCAGTATATGTGTGCAGTGTACCTAACCTTGTTGCTTGTATAGACAGTTTGGTAGAACATTACTCAGAAATGAGTTTAACAAGAAAACTAGGAAAAAAAAGTAGAAAAACTACTACAACTAGAAAAAAAAAAAGCATTACTGCATACTGTGGGTGCTGTAGTTCATTTGAGATCTGAAGGAGGGGCAGATATGCAAGTATATCTGAAAAGAGTTAAAATTAAGATTTTTATGCTCTGCATAGAATATGGTAGAAATAATATCAATAACCCAACAATTTCTAAGTGAACTAACAACAGAGATTTGCATTAGGGACACCTGAGAGATTTACAAAGCCTCTTTTAAGAATGCCCCTGGGTTTTCAGGTGTCTATTTTCATTTTAAGCATCTCCTGACCTAGCTGTGTATTGTGCAGGCAAGATATATTAACTGTGATTAACTCCTTTTTCCTTCTTTTTTAGGTGATAGCAGACAGAATTGGCATTGGCTGCAGTTTAGTTCGTGGCGAGTATAACAGAGCCTGGAATGAAGTTAAGTTAGTTGATGACTCTCCTCAAGGAATAACTGGTCTTCTGCTTCCTCCTCAGGAGTATATTGTAGATCTAATGTTTGAGCCAGGCAATTTGATGAAGCAAGGGAGCGCAGAGGCAGATCGCTATAAATGTATTTAAGCATCATGCCCATTTCTTTTAAAGATGCTTTCAGTGTTCATATTTATGAAATACATGTTTTTTGGAGGGGAACAGCTATGAAAAAGAAAAATGTATTTCTATATTCACTTGCTGAAAGGAGTTCTTCACTTTCTAAAAACTCACTTTATGTATCTGCATATGCCATGTGGTCTAAATGTCAAAATAAACATCATATTTTAGGTTTCCAATTTCAACACTTTAGAAGTTCTGTTTATTTTGTGATACTGCAAAACTATAGATTAAAAATTGGTAGACCAAGAATATTTAGCTTGTATTAACATTATAATACTTATTAAATATATTTGAATTATTTCCAAAGTACAATTTATTCTGGTTTCTGTTTGGCTGTTTTTTTTGCGATGTTCCTTCACTTCCCATGTGCGTTTATGGGACTTAAATGTCCCTGAAGAGACTGACACTTTGTAAAACAATGTAACGTAAAAGCCATTAAACATTTTCAGTGTGAAATAATCCAAAATTTGACCATCAGAACTAAGCCAGTAGTGCACTTTCAGCCTCTGTAGAAACATCTCACATTTCTTAGAACTAGATGGAATTGATAATTGGATAATAAAACACTCTGGATAAAAGTAAATACGGTTTGTTCTGGCCTAGAGAAGGCAGGTGCCTGTTAAGTTATTGCTTGCTAGCTCCCTTTAAATGCTTTACTTTTACTTGAAGATAAAACAGGGTCTGGGAAGGGGCAGTTTCCCACAAGGTGTACGTGTTTCTTACAGTCTTTCGCTACATGGTGCAATCACAGCACAGTGGTGTAGCTAAGAGAGGCCAAACACGAGCTAGAACAGTCCAGAAAATGCTCTCTGGTGAAAGAGCCGGAATGTAGTGGAAAAGCAGGAAGTATTTCAGGGAGTACCATTGTCAACGGGGTTTAAGGTAGAGGGCTGACAAAAACTCCTGTAGGGCAATGCAGGCAACATGCGTGAGTGCCTTTCAGAGGACCACAGTGACATTCTTACATTTACTTCCTGCCCACCCAAAATATGATAAAGAAGTTTGGAGTCTGTGTTTATTTAGTTTTTAATGTGTATGTAAGCAAGGTCACTTCCATATACTGCTTTGGTTTAAAGAGGCTTATATGTGTTGTATTCATTTCTGCTTATGAGCAAGGTCCCACTGTTCCTTTTCCTTCCTCCATTGAGAGGCATCACCATTTCCTGGTGCCCTTTGGGGAAGGTTTTACCTTCTTTAGCTGTAGATTGACTTATGTGACTCCATGTTCAATTTTTAAGCTTGTGTTCACCAGTACTCTGGACATCGGGATGGAAGGAGAAAATGCACAAGACCCAAGCAGAAGTCCGTGAAAGGCTCAGGATGTGTCTCTTACCACTGCTATTCAGCTGGCAGGAGACTGTTGAAAAGTGGTATGTTTTCACTGATAGGTATGATGGGATATAGAAAACGGCAGCTTTGAATATACAGTAAATGGAAATAAAACATGAATTCATTTCCTACTATCATTTTGTATAGTTTTCCCTACCTTAGAATTTCATTGTCTTGTATTGGAACCATAAGGATGAGAGGTTAGTGTCTTTATTTGAAGAGCGCTTGAAAAACAAGCTATTTTAGTTGTTTCTGATAAAAGACAAAAAAAAAAGAGACAATGTAAGCAATGCAAGTTTCTTCAAAATCAAAATGAAGATGCCACTTTAAACATACAAGCTAATTTAACAAAAAATGATTAGCTAAACAAGTGAAAAAGTAGTACACAGCCTGGTATAATCAGACTTTGCTCCATAATGTTGGATCCATAATGTTGGATGGGAATAGTTTTGTCTCTGACAATTTTTAGCTTTGTATTAGCTGAGTCCTTCCACTTCAAAATTGTCATGGACTTGGGTGCCAGAAATGAGATCTAGATAGAAGTTAAGCACTTTAATCCCAGTGGTTGTTTTGAAAACACCCACCATACTTTTGCATTTGGTGTTTCCCAGGCACTTGCAGTTGTGCCCTGCCCTAGTCCACAATTCCCCCAGACCTGACAAGAGCAACTGAGCTCATGTTCATTCCAGACCTGGATGTAGGATCAACAGGGCTACAGGAAGAGCAAAGCAGAGCAACCTCCTGAGCTTAACGGTATATGTTAACAATTGGTTTTTTTCTTTGGAAAAGAGAGGCCTAGTCTTAAGGCTTGAACAACAGCACTTACTGAATAAAGGTAAGCCCCAAATTCACAACTTAGGCAAGAATAATAAATAAACATCTTTTTTTTCCTCAGTTAATCAGAATGCATCTGCCAAGCCTTGTCTTCGTTCCCAAGGTGTGTGGATCTTCTGGGGAAGAGAGTGCTCCAGAATAATCTTAAATATTTTGGTTTACAGGGTCCCACAAGCTTCAGGAGGCATCTCAGTTGCTCCATCTCCTCCATCCTGAAGGGATGACTGTGACAAGGGCATTTCTAATCCTATGCCAATTCTTAGTGCTACAGAGTTTCGTGCAACAGAATGGAAATTTAGTGATAGGTTTGTTTAAAAATTCAACGCTTTCATTGATAAATGAAAACGAGCAGTCAGCAGAGTAACTACTATTGATTTAGTCTTTCAAGTCAATTTATTTTATGCTACCTATATTTTCATCCTTAATAAGCCATGCAGGCTTGTCTGTAGCAACGTACAGCTACATAACAGGATAGTCAGCAGGGAGGCGATGGTTCAGGAAAGGATAGGATATCTTTGCTCTTGGGTTCTTCAGAAATACTGAGTGAAATAGTGGCTAAAACCCTGGCATTAATGATCACTCGTCAGGCCCTGATTGCACAAACAGGCCTCACTGTCCCTGCGTGGTGCCTGGTGCGGGGGCAGCCCCCAGTTCCCCCTTCCCTGGCGGTGGTGGGTCCTGTGGCAGAGCCGCAGACTCGGAGCACCCGCAAGGCTCTGCGGGGAGTGAAGCACGGAACAGGCACGTCCTCTTTGGAGACAGCTGTCACAGAGGAACAGGGCAGAAACCAGAGTGACAGCCTCCGTGGAAGGTGGAATGTCACTTGTTTCAAGAAAAAAGTATAGGGGAAAAAAGTATTTTCATATCTATTTTATGTAGCCATTATTATTTATTCTGATAACGTAACCTTGCTGCTCGTGTCGTGCTGGCACGTGCCTGTACCAGGCTCTCACGACTCGTCTTTTCAAGGAGACATCGGTGGGGACGTGCGGAGGTGCCAGGGGCTGCACCTGGGTCACACCACTCCGCAGCATCCAGGCCGGATGCGGGATCCCATGGGGCTGGAGAACCAGCGGGTGGTGGGCAAGAGGATGCAACCCCCCAGGTCCCTCCTCTGAGGGCCCCACGCAGCTGGGGAAGCAGTGGGGACAGGAGCGTGAGCTCGGGCCCGCTGCAGAGGGGACGCAGCCACAGGCGCTGGAGGGGCTGGCTTTTTCTGCAGCAGAATTAGGCCAACACGATTCTGGGCTTTCATCAGGGGAAAAAAAAAATACGTATTTGCTAATTAACATTAGTGTGTGCAGGGGTGAAGGAAATTGTAAACCACAAGTATGGCTTTGTAGAAAACACTCGAAAACCTACAGCCAGTGTCCCCTCAACAAGCATTCCTGGCAGTGCAGCAATGGAGAAGCTCAGTGAGCTCCTGAGGGAAGGACGGTGCCCCCCATGCGGGGGTTTCCGCCCAGGGAAGCCAGCGCCCTGCTCGGATGTGTTCCCGCTGGGCGCTATCAGCAGCCGGCACCGTCAGGTGCTGCGTCCACACGAAAGCCGTGACCCGGCCCGAGTGCGTACGGACCCACAGCTGCTCCCGGAGCCGCTGCCCTCCCGGAGCCACCGGTCCCGCTGCCGCTCCCTCCAAACGTCCCGCAGGAACGAGCAGAGGAGCTGCTGCCGGCTCTGCTGCCACGTCGCCGCGCGGACCCGCGGGCATCGTTCCTTCACCCCTAGCCGGTGCAGCCGGCACAGCACGACTGTGCAGGTGAATTAAAAGCTCTTTAGCCCTCTTAATGAGCTGATTATATTTCTGTTAAGGAAATGCTGGCCCTGGCACCAAAAGATATCAGGAATATTGGAATGACTTTATTGAGCCTTCCTTGTCCACCTCTAACCAGGCAGAATTTACATTTCAGACATAGGTAAAATACGCACGGAAATGCCAGAATGATAGGAAGAGAGACATACACACATATGCATGTGTCGACCTATAAAAGATGTTATTTGCAGGACACGGCAGAAGCCAGTGTATTGGAGACACAGTGAACTGGTAAAAGCTTTTCTCTCATTAAGGAGTGCACTTATTTGCATACTAATTAACCGGCTTGTTCTTCCAGCTCATTGATGTTTCACTGACATGCTGAGATGTCATCTATGGAAACCATGTGCAAAGCCTAATTGAAGCCAGCTCTTGCTTAAAGTTAGATAAACACTGAGGGGAAATACATCCAGATGAGAAAAGCGGTCAGACCAAAATAAGCAACAGATCCTTTCCTTGATGTTCCCTCACCTGTGCTCGCGCAGCCCCTTCGCCCGGGTGATAGGTGTCTACCCCACCGCTGCTGGTAGCGAGCCCACCACCAGTCCAGGGCTCCTCAGGCTTGAGGGTAGTTCGCTATTTCAGCCCCAACCATATCCCCCCAAACGGGACAGCCATGTTGGCCAAAAGAACGAAACCGCTGAGGAAACAGTTCCCCGGTAGCCAGTGCGGGGGAGCCGGGCGCCCCGCGTGGCGCCTCGGCGCAGGCCGGGCCGCGTTCGGCCTCCGCGCTCAGCGCTCCCTGCCCACGGCCTCCTCTCTCTGTTCGCAGGTGCCCCTGAAGATCACCCTGCATCCTGCTACAGGTCAGCGGTGCTGCCTGTTTATGAGAGGGCCATGAAAAACAGAAAATACAGTTACAACAGCCGCAGTGTGCTTTTAATGCATTTTCTAATTTAAACTTCTCTAAGGAAAATGCTTTTAGAGAGAGAGAGTTTTGAAGGAAAGTTCCTTAAAGGGCAGGTGTCAAAAGGATATTCAGGAGTCAAAAGGATTTTCAAAATGTCAAGTCATTAATTTTAATTGACATTAGGGAGCAAATTATGAAAGGTGTTCTGCTCCAAGTCCCAAGTATAAGAAATTCAGATAATGACATCTAATTTTCAAAATTGGCGACTTAGAGGAGTATTCTCTGACAAATGGCCACTTTTAAGGCACAGTTTATCTATAGTAGATTGCTACTATAGTACAGACGACTCACCTGCTTAAAGTGCCAATTTCTTTCCATTACACTCAATTCACACTGTAAAGTTCTAATATAAATGAGTTGAATCCTACCTCCACCAGCTACAAATGGCACACGCAGTACTTAAAAGAGGTCACTAAATGCTTTTGTAGAGCTTGCCCTTAGGTCCATGAGTACAAGAAAAGTCGGAGACCATAATACTAAACACAGAAGTTCTTAGAAATATTCAGGTATTAAATTCCTTTAGATGTTTCCAATGACAGACAGCTAAGTACTAGGTTTGAACTGGTCTGGGGCTTTCCAGTGCTGGACCATGTGTTATATTGGGTGTAGGTATTTTGTAACAGGGTATTCTTCACCAGTCTGTGTTGTCTGAAGCACAAATAACACCAAATAAACGGTGGGTTCAGGACGCAGTGTTACCTGCACCAAGAGCTGCCCTAGAAAAGCTGCTGTGTTGGGTAGGTGCTTTCTGCTTTCTTACAGAGAGACCCTGCACCCGGTGACTCCCTCGTGTGTCTGCGCAGCGACAGGCATGATCCACTTATTTGGTTTCTGTAATGGAGGTTGGACCTGAGGAGGTGTTCCAGTAAAACTCCACAAATACTCTGCTGTGTTGAGCATCTTCCCTCTCCTTTCTGCTTGTTTGCCATGGAAGGGTCAAATTTGTAGAGTATTTGTGCAAGGCAACCTGTGAATAAATAAGTGTAAATGACACCCAAAAAATATCATTCAAAGAGTCGTGGAATGGAAACTGTGCATGCCATGTGCCCCATTAGAAACCCGGCTCAGGCCCTGAGGACAGAATGCTAGCATTCCCAGTGAATAACATGTGATGCTAGTATTCCCAGCAAATAGCTTGTGAACACGCTGGAGCCCAAGGAGTATAACAAAATCATAAACTACACTAAAAGAATAAGTTTAAGGAATGCACTCTACATATGGCAGACCAGAACTGCACACTGTACTTCTGTAAATCCCTCAGGCAAGTTTGCTAATTAGGATGATCTCTGGCACTGCTTCCACCCAACTACACGTTTTTTAATTTTTCAAATAACATATGCAGTTGAGGAAATCACAATCTGTTTCTACATAACTGCAAAAAAAAAATCCGAGGACCCAGATGCCAAACGTTTCATGATAAGTTATTTGTGGCCATCTACAGTCCATTTACTTTACCTGCCCCGTTTATTTCTCTGTAGTTCTGACCTGAGCGAGCTCAGTAGGGGAGACTCTGGCCTCTTTTTTGAGGTACTGCTTCATGGTCCCTCAGTTCAACTTGTTCAGCTGCATCCAGATTTGGTCTAAGGTTTCCAGAGAACAGAAAGGACAGACCTTGCCACATAAGTCCTAAAAAACAATATAAAGTAATTCCTAAGTAGCTGGGTATGTTCACTCACCCCTGCCATCATGAAGACCAACTACTAACACAACATCCTCTGATTTAAGAAAGCAGCAACATGGCTTCAACCGCAAAAGGGCAGTTTTGTAGGTGAGATGGAGAGACATGCAGAGTTTCAGGGGTTTTTTAAGCATTTTAAGCTTCTCCTGATTAGAAGATGCATTAGAAATACCACAGTCCCTCTTTTTGGATTCACATAACAGAGAAGGAAGAAAAAAAAAAGGTACATGAATCTCAATTACATATTTAAAAACACACCTAGCATAAATAAGCAGGAATAAAATCTGATTCAGTGAGCTCTGTTCCTCACAAATTCCTGCTTGCCAGGGAAGATTCAAACTTGGTTTTCAGGAAAATCAGACAACTGAAGGGAGAGCAATTCCCCCAAACAGAGGGTGAAGCATGACCTACCTCACTCTTAAATCATTCAGATTTTCCTTTTTTTATGATGCAATTGTGAATTAGCTCTTTCTACATTTGCAATTAGAGGCCAGAACAGATGGCCAGGGCTTAGTTCAGACTGATAAATCCATTAAAATAACCCACAGGAAGCTGCTGCTGCTGCAGTTGTTGGCAAATAATTGTTCATTGGATGTTTTGTTTGGGGTTTGAGTGCTGGGTGGAAGAAGAACCATCACAGTTCGTCACTACCCAGGGGTACAAGGCGTAAGAAATCCCACAGAATTTTGGGAAATGCATTATTACTGTCCACATAGTTCACAAAACTTGCATTACACAAGATAAGGTATGCACAGGGCAACCAAGGCAAACAGCTGGGAATTGCTGCTCCACACCAGTTCCCTGTGCAGATACACCCATCCCGTACCAGACTGCATGCTTGCTCCTTTCCAAAGCAGATGAAATTTATCTGCACAAGTCGCCTTATAGAGCGGTAAGACCATCTAACATGCAGTGACTGCAAAACACTCACTGTACTTTGAATTCCAGTGTTCACATATTTTGCAAGGGAATTTCTCACAGCCTTTAGAATCCTGGAATAATTTAGGACAGGCAAGACCTCAGGAGGTTGTTTGAGCCAAGCAACACCCTTGCTAAGCAACCCCCTTGCAAAGCCATTCCCAGAGTGGGCCAAATTCCAGCCACAGGTTCTGGCAGAGGTCACCTGCTTAAGCTAGTGCATAGATAGGACCTATTTAAAAATAATAATAATGATAAAAAAAAGCTAGGTCAATTTTGTATCAGAGAGCTTATGATTAGCAAAAAGAGACATTAAAACACAAGCCAAACACAGCGGAAAAGGCTGTGTGCTTGTTAATTCACACGGTGTTTTTGACCTGAATCACATTGGACTACTACAGAAGTCAGTCTCAGTAGATTCTGTGGGCCATTTTCAGAGATTTTTGGATCCACCTCTCTTGGTGTCCTGGAAATGTGCAAAAAACACTTCCAAAATACTTTTCACTTCATATTTGGACAGTGTTGGAATTCAGTGCTGTAACATGAAGGCACATCTTTGGAGAGCAATTTCATGAGGGAACAGTATCTCTGTTTAACAGGAGTTTGGATTTTCATGATGTCTGAGGGTCTGGAAACTAGATGTGGAGGGATATGAGATGGCTGGTGGAGCAAGAACACTCTGCTGATTCCCGTGATGATCTTCCACAAAAGCAGCGGGATTTCTGTGAGAAAAATGGAGCTAGTCACAGATACAATCTACATACCGAGGTGGTAGATGGACCCAGCACTATGCTGGTCCCCCTTTCTTCCTTCTCTGGGCATCTGGGCACAAAGTATCACTGCATATGGCAGGTCCAATCCAAATTCCTGCATGCTGAGCTTCTGTTTCAGTGGGAACTTCCCGTAGGAATGGCCATACATTTAGTATGACAAAAAGAGCAGAGGAGAACTGATTACACAGAAATAAATAGGAAATAAAAACACTACTATTCCAATATTTTTCCATGTGTCATGATGCAGAGAGATTTTATTTACAAAAGCTGCTTAAGCAGCGGTTTGAATCTGAAAAGGGTTCATTTGATTTCTGCACCTCACCGCTTCCTGGCTGACTGCTCAGTATCTGCCAGTGCAGGCATTATGTGGTGCTCTGCTTGTCCCCAGAGCTGTCAGTCAAGACAGAGCCTGGGCTGGGAAATGGTCAGAGCCCGAATAAATATTAGCAGAATAGTCTGGACCGTGACCGCTTCCCTCCTACTCCTGCCTTCACCCGCCTACACGCACGCTGCTGCTTCTGCTGCAGTGCAAAGCAACACTGCAGGCAAAGCTGGGAGCCTCGCCCCCATATACACATTTTTAATAAGACATTGTGCTTTTGATGGGTGACCCTTCCCTGGATGCAGCTTGTATGTGTGCTCCAGTCAGATGACATTTTAACAATAAACTAGCTGAATCACAATTCAGACAGAATTTACTTTAAAATTTACATAATGTAGCTAGGGGAGACTTTTAACTGCTTCCCCTTGTGCATCGGGGAAAAAAAAAAAAAAAAGGAGGAAAATTAAGTAACAGCCTAATTGGCTTTTATAACAGTCTATGGGGAGAAACGCAGGCCTGTTCTCTGCCTAGCTACGAAGCTTGGTATGTGCTGTAACCATGGGAAGCAATATTAGAGACATGACAGGACAATGATTTTGTTTTTCAGCATTAAAGTTCTGAAAAATGAAATACCTTGAACTGGGCGGGGAGTTGTTTGCTGCTTAAGGAAGACTCATCATGCTGGTTCAGAGGACTACAGGTCAGCCTTTCACCTGAAAAAATGGAGGATCTCATCTTCCATGTCTCCACTTACCTGCACTTGGGGTGTTCAAAACAATCTAGTTCAAAACACCTAGGAGGTGTGAAAAAGAGCCTTTTTGCCATGATAGCACTCTACAGCAATTTCGCTATGAAGCGGGTACCTCCATGCCATGCCATGGAATAGAGCATTGAGCATAGACCCTCAGACATGGTCATGGACGTTGGCACAGATCAGACTTGTCTGTGGTACTGGTGCGCTTGTGTTAATCAAGGAGCCGCCTGCAGTAAACCGGGCAACAGAGTGACGAAGCCAGGGCTGAATGAAGCACCCAGCGCTTCCTCCTCTTCCTTCCCTGCTCCGCGTGGCCAGCATGCCGGGACTCCTCCAGAGCACGAGAGAGATGGCAAAGCCATTGATCTTTGTCATTTAATTTCCTACTGCTGAGAAACTGCTGCATTCTGGAATAGTACCAATGACAGAAAGCTGTAAGGAAGATATTGACAGTTCATTTTTTATTGAATTTTGCCTTTAAAAAAAGCAGCAGTTAAATCAATGTCAATTACATTAGAACATACACATTTCAGGACTAATCACGTTGTCTTACCCTCCTTCATTTCCAGCATCCTTAAGGGTGAACTCCATCGACTGCCGGGGGTACCTCAGGGACAAAGGCTGCCTGAGCACAAGGCCAGCGACAGCCTGGACAGGCCTCACTGCGGCGGCTGAACAGGAGCCACCAGCAGGGAGCTCCGTCGCTGCCAAAGCCTTACGGCCCTCAGCCTGAACTGCAGGAGTGTCCAGCTGGGTAGCTCAGCTCCGAAGGCCAGCTAACATGTCCAAGTCCTTCCCAAACGATGGCTAAATGATTGTCACGTGGTGTAGGAATGGTGGTGAACTAGAAGGTTATTGGAAAGACCTTTCTTCACTCTACATTTCCTGGTTGAAAATGGAACAGTTTTGTCCTTCTGCCCAGAACATGAACATCCTCTCTGCCAGCACCACAAACCCTGGCCTGAGCCCTCTCTTTGTGTCCTGTGACACTGCCGTCCTGTCAGGATGAAACAGTTGTCCTCAAGACTCCTGGGCATCACACCTCCAGGATTTTTATTGCGGTGCTGTGGCTTCACTCCACCATGTCTTATTGCACAGAACAAAGCCATTAATCACCGGTGAGCCCCCCTCTCCCCTGCTGCGGCAGACAGCGAATGTGATCGTGTACGAGCCCTACTGCTATCTGTCTTTCCGCGCATGGCTTCACGAACGTGAGCAGAGGATTCGATTACAGCCATGGCACTGATAATATGATGTGCTGGATGTCCTCAGCTGCCATTGAACTTGCCATCTTAGGCAAGAAGGCTGCTTCCATGATAAGGGTTTATATGAACAGGACTGAACATGCAGCAATGTCTTCTAGCCCTGTTTTAAACTAGAAGGACTAGTCTAAAAAGAATGTTTTCTTTTATTAAACACTATCATTAGCTTTTTTACTTTAAGCAAAATAGTTCCAGCTCAGTCAAAATAGTTGTTTCTGTATCATTCGGTAATGATTAACTAATTCCAAAGCAGAGTAATCAGACACAAACACAATAGCATTAAGGTTTAAATTGGCAAAAGGACTCAGATTTAGTTCTACACTGTGAGAACACAATACCGAGCTAAAGTATGGGTACAGTTAGAGATGTATTTATAGGCAAAGCCAAATCAGTTGTGAAGAAGACAATTAGATGTTTAGATGCACATCAATGATGCAGAGCAATGCCATCATACGTGCATTTAGGGAAGCAAGAACACAAGTGTTTTTGCATGCAAATACTGGACTTATTTCCCTTAAAATCAATCTATAATGGCTGCAGGTAAATGACTTGACAGGATTTTTTTCCTTGAACAAATTAGTGCATGTGTTATGGCTATGGCTGGAGTGATAATTCAATTTTAAGTTGATCTCTTTGTCTCTCAGTAAGAAGTGATTGAAATCTGTCAGCCTTGTCTTTTTATGACCTCCTCTGTGCAATGCTAATTTTAGTGCTATCTTTAACAGAACACAGAGCACACTTTTATGTTTTCATATTCAGATGATAAAAGAGTCAAGAGATTTGACACGTTGCAATGGCTTCTTCCTTCCTTGGTTGCTTCTACCGGCACGAGCTTCAGAATTCCTCTGCCTTCATCACCGTACAACCAGACACTTCCCACATTACTTTTACACATTAAAGTACAACTATTTAGTTACACGGTACTTTTATACAGTAAAATATGGCTATTTAGGTCTGTTAGGATTTTTTAACTGAGCAGCAACTCCCTGGGAAGAGTTTGCTGCTGCAGAACCAAGTGCCTGACAGGAGGAACCAGCATGAAGTGCAAAGCCAAGAGCCTGGCACAGGATGGGAAGCAGAGAGTAGCTCTGGCCACCCGGGAGCAAAGGATCCGGCAACGTGGCGGACACCCAAGCCCAGGGGTGCTCATGCAGCACGGTGTAAATCAGCCGAGGGTTTGCAGGGCTTCAATGAGAACCAGGCTGCACCAAGAGGCTGCACAAGTGACACATTAAATAAGGTCGTGTATGATTTGTATTGCATTACCCGTGCTTACAGCTGCCCAGAGCTCCCGCGAGCTTCCTCTTGCATAAATTATTGTACTTGGAGGCAGGCGGGGGTGATCCCGACTCCCAGAATTTATTTCAGACCCGTATTCTATGGTTCTACCCGTGCATTACTGGCATACAACGATCCGTTGCAGGCTGCGAGCGCCGGCCCTGCCCCGCAGCGCGGGCCCCTGCGCCGGGCTCCGG
>NW_010580928.1:269801-285325 GCF_000705375.1 Tinamus guttatus | reverse complement strand
CGCCGAGTGCTGTCGGGGCCGGGGAGGCCGCGGGGCCGGGAGCGGAGGGCAGCGGGGGCGCCCCCGGCTAAGGGGCTGCTCCGAGCACGGTGGGGACTGCCCAGGTTCTGCCCTCATTTCTGCCCTCGTGGCAGCAGGGTATTTTAAAAAATTGCATTCCTCTGTGACAAAGTAGAGTGGTTTTTGTACCCAGTGAATAATTGAATGCCTGTGAGGTGCAACACATGGTATTTATTTGACGGGAGCTGGTGCAGTGGGCAGAGGCCCAGGATAAAATGCTGTGGCTCAGCTGTGTTGCTGAGGGGGGAATGTGGTGTGGGTGTGCTGCTGTGCAGGCTTGCCTGTTAACCAGCTCCTCACCCAAACAAAACCTGTTTTACAGCCCAGTAGATACTGTATTTCTCTAAAGAGCAGGTGTGCAGGTCTCCTCCTGGGAGAAAGAAAGAAAGACCATTGGCAGAATGGAGGAACCTCCCTGAAGCGAGCAGAGTCCCAGCATGGGAGTCGACAGGGGCTGGGCAGGCCTGGGGCACTGGGAAGGGAGGAAGGTACCTGGTACATGGTGGGAAGGGTGAAGGGAAGCGGTGCACGGAGCGGAATGGGAAAGGGCTGGGAGCCGATCTGCAACACGAGAGGTGCCTAGAGGTGGTACCTCCAAACACCATTCAAGCCAGATGGCAGTGCACCACAGTGCTGCACTTCATGTGCCCGGGTGTCTGGGAGGAGGTTAGAAAAGGCATGAAGCATTGCTTGGAGATGGTACTGTGTGAAAAAACTAGTCATCTGTAGGGAACTCAGGATTTAGATGTATCATTTTAACTGGTAGAGATGACATTATGGTTCTCAAAATGCTTTTTCTTTACTCTTCAGTATCCCCTCTGCTTTTAAGAGGTGAGTCCAGTTCATCATTCAGGAGCCAATTTTGCTTAAAGGATTAGCTTGTGTTGATGGAGATGAGTATAAAAGTTGTTCCGCACCACAACTTTTGGATATAGTCTGTTAAGAAGGAATGAAACTGCTTGTTCCATTCTGCTTGCTGTTCTTCAGCCCTCTTGGCCAACCCCATGTGATGATAAATCACTTTCACAGCGAGTACAGGCTCTGCAGGCATCACTGGAGGTTTGCACTGTGGTGTGTGTCCCAAGCTGTTCTATCCTGGCCCCTACTTCACTGTGAATTTGAGAGGATTTCTTAGAGGATCTAAGTTAAAACAGTGTTAAAAATAATACCCATTATATTTCTGTATCCAAAGATGCAGGCTCTTTGATTAAACAAGCTGAAAAAACTGTTGCTACAGACTGGAAAAAAAAATTGACTCCGGAGCAATTTTATGTTACAAGAGAAAAAGGAACTGAACCGGTAAGCAAAATGCTTTCCAAGCATTAGCTCATTCTCTGCTGCCATAAAATTTTCTTTGGGGGAGTTGGTTATTCAGTTGCATAACAGGTTTCCTCCCGCCTTTCTGTGGATGAAGGCTATGCTAAAAGTATTGAACTGCCTGGAATTTGTTCTGCTCCAGACTGGTTTGCAGATGAGAAGAAAAAAAAAAAGTTAAAAAGTTCTTAATTATTTTCAATTTTCTCTGCGAAAAAAGAAAAGTTAAAAGTCTAAGCAAGTCAACTCAGTCTTGTCTGTAGCAGTAATGGAGACCTTTCTAATGGGAAGGAAGGAAGAGAATTTATCTTCCCTGTAGTCTCTTTTTTTTTCTGTTCTTAACCTCAGGTAACTAGAGGAGCCTGATGATCCCACGTGTGCCAGCCCACACACTCACCTGTCCCTGTGCTTTCTTTCCTTCTCTAGTTGAGGCTGTATAACCTTGTGGGTAGAGTGCAGGAGTTCCTTAACCAGGAATCAGGGATCTGTTCAGCCTAACGTGTGCCATGGGATTCAAACATGGGAGCTGTGCCCGAATCTTTGCCTGTAAAATAAGCATCTTAATTCCTGACTCCCCAGGGAAGAGCAAAGCTCCTTTGCAGAGCGCTTTGAAGTTGTGAAGTAAAAGACTTGATCTTTGGGATCCTGCACATTGCATGAGGTCCTCAAAGATCGTGGCTACAGCCCAAGTACCTGCATGATTTATGTATCTGCCTGGGCTGGGAGTTTTGGGGGGCAGGAGGGAGCCTTCACTGCTAATCCAAAGGCATTCTCCTCTTCATTTCTTCAGGCTGCTAATGTTTGTTCTTCAAAGCCCCCCTGCAAAGCTTTCTCCTTGATTTTTTTCCTCCTGTTTTGAATCTGATTCCTACGTGCTTGTTCCAGATGGTGAGATTTTAAAGACCTACATTACTATGTTATTAACTTCCCTTTTCTCTTCCTTTTTTTTTTTTTTTTAAAGCCTTTCAGTGGGATCTATCTGAATAACACAGAGCCAGGAATATACTACTGTGTGTGCTGCAATGCCCCACTCTTCAGGTAACAGCCTTTGGATTTCACAGCATCCTTAAAATGCCCTGCCTGTGTCTCCATTAGAGGAATGGAAAGCTTAGTTAGGTCACGAAAACAGGTTTTTGGTGTCAGAGTGCTATGTGCTATGGATGAATTTTCCAAGATAGTTGTGGCAGTACAAGTACATGGTGGCCTTTTTCTTGAACAGAAAAGGGTCTGCAGTGGCCTGGTGACAGCTGTTATATACTAGGGGTTCTACATTTTACTCCTGCCACACACAGTCTCCTTTTTCGTTGATAATAAGTCTCTGCTTAGAAGGTCCCTAAGCCACAGGCTTCTACAAACTGAGTGTGTTTATGGGTGAGTATCACTGTGTGTTTGCTCTGTTCCTTTGCTCTTCCATGGTCACCGCTGCTGTTCATGGCACTGGCCTAGGAGGGCTGTGGTCTGCCCTAGTATATATAGCTGCTGTTGGGTCTTTATTTGCTGGGTTCTGTGTTGATTTGGAGCTGATCTCTCCTTTCTTGTGCCCTAAGTTAAATTCCACTCTTTCTGCCTCTTCAGCTACCTCTACTTTTAAAACCTGGCTGTGAAAGACTGTGCTGTTAACCTCTGTGCTCTTTAGAATACTATATATTTTGCCCCTTCATTAAAGTCTAAGTAAAAGGAAATAGAGTGCCTCAAAGTAGGATATGCAGATGGTGTTCTGCTCTCTGTAGCTAAACCAGAAAATACATTTCCTCATATTTTTGATCTAGAAAATAGCCTTTATATGTTTCCAGCTGAGAGTTCCATGGAATACAGCTAATATGCCCATTTCTGTGAGTACTTTAAAGGATGTATCATGGATCAGAACTTTGAATAGGAAGCTGAAGAACAATATACATGGAGAGTAAGAGAGGGGGAAAATTTATGTCTGTATTAAAAAAAAATTAAATGGCAAAATTGGAGCCTAATAATTGTGACAGTTTTCCTTTGATCAAGTGTGGAGAACCATGTTACACAAGCATGTGATGGCTTAAAATAGATAGAGGTTTACTGATAAAAAGGTTTAAATAAAATGATTTTTGAAAGTAGTGTGGCATTGCAGAATACTCTGAAGACAAATACAAAAACTACAAAAAGCCTTTTGAAAATCAGATACATTTTAAATTACCAAGTTGTGAAAAAGTTGATATTTCCTCAATTGAGGCACTTATTATATTGGACAATAACTATAGTTAGGCCAACATGAAGAGACTGAGTACTGAACTAAAGAGAATTGCTTTAGCTACTAAACTGGTGATATGATATAACAGGCATGCTACATTTTGCAGTATCCTGCTGTAGGAGAATATAGGCACTTCTATTTGAAGTATAAAACAATACTAAACCACAAAGATTTTTACAGGGTAAAATAACATTTAAAAAATAAGAAATTTGAAAATTATTAGTGTTCAAAAATGGGCTGAAAATATTTTTCCATGAATGCATTATGGTATGAAGGACACTAACAATCATTAAAAAATGGCATTTGATAAGAGATTGATTCATCATGTTTATTTCCTAGTGCATTAAAAAATGTCCTTTCTTTTTCAAATATGTTAGAGCATTAGCCACAGGTAAACTCCAAGCATTTCCTCCTTTATCCCTAAGGATGCATGTGTGTTTATATAGTTATACCATAATTTGTTATGGTATACTAATTTGAAAGGGTTAGAAATAGATGAAACAAAAAACCAACCTTTATGGATAGCAAATTGTGTGCTTTAATGAAATCTCAAACCTTTGGTGAACCATAAATCTATAGCTGAGATTCATACAGAAAGAAGCACTTTTTGGAATTATCTGGATTCCATCCAGGACAACTGAAATAGGGATCAAAGTAAATGACATGTGCAGGGGGAATGGTGTGTTGAAGGCTAATCTAATGCATATGTTAAGGGAAAGTCCATTTATCCATAAATTAAGTGGTGAAATACTTCAAAGGACAAATATGATCAGGAACAGCAATATTTTGGGGTACTAAAATGTTTCTATTAGGGAATCTAAGTGATATTCCTGTTAGTAAAACCACACAGAAACAGTTCCTGTTTAGAGCTAGTTTAGCAGCTCAAGGTTATCTATCCTTCGGCAGCACAAGGCATCTCCCATAAACCTACGTGCTGTGAGGGACAGTCAGAGATAGATATAAAGCCCATATGGTTTTACATAGAGAGACTTTTCTTGGCTTCACTACGTTTCAGAGTGATGTCTCTGTACCAGAAGGATCAGAAACAGAAGCATCTTTGGGCCAGTAAATGAAGAATCCTGACTGAAGTCTTTTTGAAAACGCTAAATCTGTTAATTCAGTAGTACTGATATGGTTTGCATTATTACATTTTTAAGCCTTTGACCAGCTTGTTTATCTTGTCTTTCTAAAACATATTGCTATGTTCTTTTCTAATGTATTAATATGCCACCAAAATATACATCCTTCTCTTCACTCAGTGTTTTACTTTTAAGTTATATGTTCAAACATTTAATAGGCCCTTATACCCTAGTAGTTACCAGGGGTGTCGATGTCTCCATCTACCACTAGGTGCCAGTAAGAGCATTGATTTTGTAAACCGAGGAACATAGGCTAAAACATGGGGAACCTGAGAAAAACCGATGTGGTTGTTCTTCAGGCCACTTACCTTAATGGTATGTGAGCTTCCTGGTGTGCAAGGCTGTGCACGTGTCTTGTCTTTAAAGTCACAGTAAGTCACTGAATTCTAGATAAGAGTATTTCTCGCTATTAAAATTTTAAAGAGGACTTTTTTATTTCTGTATGGTTCTGCCTGGAAATATTTTCTGATCATAATTTGCAATACACTCAAGTTTTAATTGCAGCCCAGCTGGATTGCTAAGCCTGTGTATGAATGGTAGGGGTCCACAAGGCAGCAGTCTATAGTATCTTTATCTAGTGGCTGTGGTTTTCTCTTGGGAAAACCAGATCTCTCTGCTACCAGATTTCTTCTTTGGTTGACTGAAGTTTTGAGGGAAGCTCCATGCGATTTACCAGACTGTTCTGATGTCTGAGTCACTTTGCAATCTGCAAGCAGAAGCCAGGCCTGCTGGGCCAACCTAATGGTTCTCCACTTTCATTCCCTTCTTATGTTACTTTTGTTTCTTCCTGAAGCTCTGTTCCCTGAGGCTCTGCTGTGTTGAGCCGGGCTTTGAACTGCAACTTTACAAATGCAATATTGGAAGAACAACTTTTCATGCTTTATAAAATGCTGTGAAATAGAAATAACGAGGCAAAAGCTCCAACTGCAACCTGATCAAGAATTGTGAGCTGAGCAAGTATCAAGAATATGGAAAACAGGTTCCAGCACAGTTTGATGCCAGGAAGAATTTTCCCACTGTGCTAAATATTACTAAAAGTTCTACAAGATAGGGATGAAGAAATAAACCAGCGTTATTGCTAAAAGCAAAGTTTTTGTAATATCTTTGGTCTTAATTAACAACAATACCTGGTTTCCATTATAGTTCAGAAAAGAAGTACAATTCTGGAACTGGATGGCCGTCTTTTTCTGAGGCTTATGGTACTTGTGGCAGAGATGAAAGTAATACCAATATCATGAGGAAACCAGATGACTCACTGGGATCAACAAGGACTGAAGTTGTCTGCAAACAGGTATATTTATTTTGGAGGTGAGGCCCAAGATCACCAAGGATCCAAATCTGAGCAAATATGTTTTATTTGTATCCATGAATAAATCTACCCAAACACAGTAGTGAGAATTACTAGATCATTGCAAATACTCTGCTTGGCTTCTTGGCTTCAAATACATGGGAAGAGTTCTCAGTGTCAAATGTAGACAGTTAGTTTTGCTCAACAAGGTGATGTGACCAAGGAGAGCATCCTTGTTTAAGTACAGCCAAGGGTTGGAATTTATACAGAAAATGTGCTCAGAGAACAGCAAGTGAATGGCAGTAAGTGATGACAAATGACAGGAAGGAACTTGCAGATTTAGCACACCCATCAGCTCCCCTACAGGATCGAGTATCCTCCTGATACAGTCTGGCTCCCTGTTTGCTCAAACTGTGCTAAAATACCAGTGATAGAGACTCTACACCGTCACTAGATAATCAGTTCTAATGCCACTATTAGGAAGGTATTATACATAGAAAAAAAAAAAAAAAAAACTAAGTTTTGAATTCCTTTTGTCTATTTGTTTGGAGACTGACGTTTACCCATTGGCCAAAAGCGATTGCTTGAGAATTTATTTCTAGTCTTACCAGTCCCAAAAGATTTCCTACTACCCATGCAATTCATCACCGGATTCACCCCCAAATTTCTTTATTTGGGATAGCACATATCTCAATGCAATGTACAAGCAACCAGATTGAGTACAGTTGTCACAAATTGTGTTCCTATTGGGGGTCAGCTTTATAAACACAAAGGCAGTTCCTTGTACTGTGTTATGCATTCTTCCATGTGTTGTCTTCTCTAGTAGGTAGCCGCCACCCGCCTTCTGATGTGTCAACGTCTTTAGTTTGTCCATTAACTCCATCATCTGGCTCCAGTCAAAAATACCCCATGTTTAGTTCATGCCTTTCCTGAACATTCCTGGTCTAAACACCTCCATATTGTCCATCAGCCATACTGTCCACCTCCTTCATATGTTCACATACACATATTGCTTAAATATATATGATTTTAGGCCTTCACAGCATTGCTTTTGTTTACAGAGGCTAAACTGATTTCAAACTAACCCATCTTTTAGTGGCTTTATGTTTCAAGTCTTTTCAGACATTTTTATAAGCATCACTCTAATGTGCATCACTCAAAGCATCTTCAGGCACACTGTATCTGCTCAGCTGCCTGTTGGAAGATTGGGCTGCAATTAAGATCTGTGAATTGACCATTTTCCCTGCGAGTTTTATTCCGGTCCCAAAGTTTGTCCTTTGAAAGAGTAAACTCCTGGCCTGGAATGTTTGATAGCTCCCGAGGAGAGGCAAGAGGAGCTGCTCCCTGCTCCCCTTTCCTGGTCAGCGTGTGCAGCAGCGGCGCGGCGGGACGCGCGGCGCGATGCAGCACGGACGGGTGTCTGAGTTGCTGCTGCTGAGGACAGCTCTGTCTGTTGCAGTGTGACGCGCATCTAGGCCACGTGTTTGACGATGGTCCTGCACCTTCTGGGCAGCGATTCTGCATCAACAGTGTTTCATTAAACTTCAAACCGGGCTGCGGCCGGTAAGAAATGGATCTATCTTTGTGGCTTACAGAACTTCCTTTTGCTGTTCATACAATAAGCTTGTGAAAAGCGATATTTTTAAATAGATCTGAAATTGGAGTTCCTTATACTTTGGCAGTTTTATTTTTATAAGTGTTGATAAAATACTTATTTTTATGACACATGCTTGGCAGTCTGCCTCTTCATGGTCCGTAAGCAATGATGTAAGCATTGATGTTTACTGTATTTCTTCATAAAAAAAAAAAGTGTGATAATCCATAGATTCATAGCTGTCATCATAACTGTATTGAGAATGTTGAAATGAGATGCTTTCTTGAAGCTGACTTTGCCTATGCTGAACTTAAAATGTTAAAAGATATTTAGTTGTGGCACCCAGGAATACAGTTACGCACTGCTGATCATGCCAGAGTTTTTTACTTCCATATTTTGAGTTCATTGTATTCTTTTAAAGAAAAGCAAAAAATAACATAAATATCCAAGTAAGGTTTGAGAGTTGTTTTTTTTCTTCCTCTCTGATGTGAGAGATATTTGGCCACATCAGTGACTTTTCTGTGAACCATAAAGGCAAATTCTGAAGTAGGGCATAATTTAAAACTATTCCAGGAAATGGAACCAGTGGAGACACAGAGTCTTTCTTCTTTAAATCAATGACCAATAGGTCATGGAATATCTACCCTCAAGTAGGGTAGAAACTTTCTGTCAGAGAAATGTTATTATGACAATGTAATGATCGGTGTAGTATCTCCTGACTTCTGTTATCACTGGTGTACTTCAGAATCCCCCCAAAAAGAATGTAATTTTTTCTGTATTTGGGGCAAAGGCAACATTTAATAAAATGTTCAACAAAATGATCCTTTCATTAAAAACATGCCTGGTTTGTCCTTCCTTGTACAAGTTTGTAAATACTTTTTTATTGTGCAGAGAATTGTCACCCTGGTTTGCTCTAAGAGGAAAATAAATCATTCGTGTGTTAAATTGATCTTTCCTACTTTGTGTTTTTTTCACAGAAAATAATCTTTTGAGACAGAACATCAGCTTCACTAAAGTGGCTGGGTTTAAATGCTTCCCTGCCGAGAGTTACTAGGCAACATCTCATTTGGTTTCACCTATAACAGGCTGTTTCCATTCTCCCTGTTCTGGTCATCTAAGTAATAAAAAGGGTGTGTACATTTACTTGGCCTTCTGTGGCCTAGCTTAGTCTTAAAACTGCTTAGTGTCTTTAGAAAGTGGACCTTTAGTGCACTGAGTTTGCTTTTGCTTTTAACCTTTGTGTCTTGGCAGCGTTTCACTGCCTGAACTTTCACAGGGAGAACTATAGCTCCTAACCTCAGAGAAACATCACAAAACAGCAATGTCCACAGCCAAACCAGGACAGCACGGCACGAAGGCCACCAGAGGTGGGAAGCAGCATGAATGAACAGTTGCTGCTACTGATGATAAGTGGTGACGGTCACGTTGCGTCGTTGGATCCATCGGCTAGAGGAGCGGCCGTGCTGCGTGCGGCGCTGCTGCTGCGTCGTGCGCGATGCGGCGCTGCCGCCGCCTGCTGCACCAGGACGCCTGGGCCCAACCTGCACAGCTCTCTGCACACCAGAGTCTGCAGGAAGACGTACCTGCGCCTTGGCTGGCTTTCTTTCACAGCCCCCTGGGTTTCTTTCTTTGAAGATCTGCTCTTAGAAAGATAGGCAATAGGATAGGGGCCCTTATAGGTCCTTATATTCAGCAGCCTTGTTTTCTCTGGCTTTTGGTCTTAGAGTGCAAGATGGGGGAGAAGGATCACAGTTATTTGCATACAAGATGACTTTCTCTCTTGCAAAGAATTATTATTAAGCTGCTTATTGGAGAATGTGACGAGATCTGCAGGTATGAAAATGTAAGTCATCTGTGTCTTTGCACTTCCCTTTGCTGGCTCTTTATGCTCATGTATCAGCTCAATCTTCTCTGTTTTTAAGATGTATCACAGCTTCATCCCACCCTGTGCCTTGGCTCATACATGTTTAAGGTAAGAGCCCGAGCTTTGCCAGGGATCTCTGACTCTGTATCTTCTAAGGGCAATTTTTTGTTCAAATAGGAAGAATTAGGTTGTGTGTTATCTTGGGCTGCCCTGAAACTAAAGAGAAGATCCATTTAGAAATCTGCACAGCTCTTTACTTGCCCTGATTCTTTTCAGTTTCTTCCTTAAAATTTACATCTGTCAGCAAGCAAGCACAGCACATCTAAACAACTGGAGCACTCTCATGATACCTGCCATAATAACCTTGTACTTCATACATCTGTTTAGAGTTATCTATGTGACACTTCTCATCTGTATTTGAACTTATTACCCAGACTAGTTTTAGTCTATAAACAGGCTTGCTGACATTTGTGGGCCAGTTCCCATGTGACATAAACTGTTGGACATTCAGGACTTTGATTTTAAGTTCTGAGGGACAGGGAACTTCATCATCTTCCTTGGCTGTGGTACCACCCACAGTAGAATACATCCCAGCTAAAGGCCCAAGGCATTATCATAGCATGAACTGATGAGTTTCATGATACTGTGATAATAATTCAATGAATCATCATGAAATGATGATAATAATGGAAGACACTATTCAAGAGTGTCATAAGGTGCAAGAGCTCCCCTCTCTACCTACACTAGCTTTGTTTTTCCACGATAAAGAGCAGTTGCATCTCTGAGATGAAAATTTTCTGCCAGGCAATTGTAAATTAACGTTCCATCACTTACCTGTGAAAAATCTTTTTTAACATTGCTATGTCATTAAATATGTAGTTTTGATAATAATACTTCATTTTCTCTCATTGAGTTTTCAAGTGACCTTATTTTAATACTAATTTGGGTTTATACACAGCTGAGAGGAGTTTTTAACATCTTAAACGATTACAAGACTTTCTTCCTATCTGCAACATCTCTACAGGGCAAGTAATTATTCTGTATCTTACCAGGGAATTGCGGACAAGGATTCGATTTGTTCAAGATTAAATTTTTAGCCAAGCCAGTATTACTCTACACAGTTCCTAACAGTGTTGAGATCTTCACACCCTACTTTTTCTAAAACTCTAGTCGTTACTCAATAAAATTAAGCACATGCTTTTCTTGCTATGGTAGTAAAACCGGAACAAGGCCAATTAGGTCAATGTTGCTGCATAGAGAGCCAGACTTGACCTCCTGAGAGCAAAAGTAGCAAAGACTTGGTTAAGAAATAGGCAGCTGTATTCCCTGGCAACACTGACCACTGCCATGCAGTCTAAAAACGCTGATGTTCTGCATGTCCCAGGGAAGCTGGGAGGCAATACAACTTCTCCATGGGCAGAGATTGATCAGGGAAGAGGCTGCAAGTTGCTTTTGTGCTGCGGGCAGCTTCACCCTGGAGTAAGGTGTACCTCACCACAGAGGTGCAGGGATGCTCTTCTCTCCCGGACCACACTCCTCATCATTTGGCTTCTCTTGGAAGGTTATGGAAACCTCGTCTTACTCTGGTCAAAACACAAATAAAAGATTTTTCTTGGAGCAAAAGCAGGATTTTGCCATTTCTGAACACTGTCAACCTGAGCTGGTTCTGGAAGGTGCCTGCATGTGGTGTTTGAGAAGAAATGGAAAAAGTCTCAAAGGGGGGTTTACTTTTTATTTCTTTATTTTTGGTTATGAGCAGCATGGTAAGGGCTTAGATAATACTCCTAAATGTACTTTCTGGTCTTCAAAATTGCACTTGTGTTGAACAGATGAGTCCTGCTACCGCCCAACCGAACTGCCTCTTACTCCATTCACTTAAGAAGACGCGCAGGGCACCAAAGTGTTTTCAAGCCATATTCCTGTGCCTGTCCCGCCTCCTGCCTCACCCAAGCGATGAGCTGCAGTAACGCTACTCGCAGCACGTAACCCATCAACGTCATGGATCTCATGGCTCTTTACACACAAACGATGCCCAGCCCCAGGCCTTCAAGGCAGTGCTGAGCCACACGTCCCAGCACAGGAGACCGGGGACAGCTGTGGGAAGTGGCTCATCCACAGGCACTGGGGCAGGACAGGCAAATCTGATTGCAGAAAGGGCCCTCAAAAGCTCTCCAAGCATGAGCTGCTGCCAAAACTCACAAAGGCAAAGTAATTTCAAAACAAGGTTCTTTACTGAAGAAGTGCCCGGATTTTTTCAAGATGGGAAGAATTTGACTCAAGGCAGGTGTGTCCATGGGGATGAGTTTTAGCAGGGCTAAGGAATGCGTGTGGAAAGCATTGGCAGCTTGCCACAGGATTGAAGAAAGAGAAATTCATGCCCATTATTATGCTCCCTTGTACTGTCTTTTCTTTTGTTTCTGTATTTTTCTTTTCTCTGTGGTCTTCCTATTTTCAGAAATCCCTTTGTAACACCCCCCTGGCCCTGGCTGGCCTGACTGCACCCATCCTCACCTTGGGCCTGAGCTCCCCTAGTCTCCGTGCTCAGCCTGCTCCTCTGGGTGCCGCGGAGGCGCTGAGAGCCGCAGCCACGTGCCCACGCCGGCAGCGCCCCGCACGCGCGCGGCCCCGGCGCTGCCTCCCGCGAGGCTGCAGCTCCTCAGCACTTGCAGACTGGTTCCTGGAAAGGAAAGGGACAAAGGAAGGTGCTGGGGTCACAGGGAGACAATCCGCTCCAGTGGCTTGCCCTCCAGAAGGAGTCACCACTAGCGCATGAGTTGCAGTCAGGTAGGCTGGCTGTTCGTAGAGGGTGACACTGAGGGAGCTCCCAGTGCTCACCTAGGAACGGAGGGTCTGAGATCAGACCCTGCTGATGTGACAGGCTCTTGGGGACAATTCTGGCAGAACCATAGGAAGCTTCTGCATTTTCTTGCATTGCTGAAGGAGAAAGCCTTGTGAAGAGCTAAGCTCTGGGCAGAGGCAGAAGCAGGTGTTTGTGCCTGGGAAGTTCAGGAGCTTGAGCACGCTGTTAATCAGTACACCAGGTGCAAAGTGAACCCTCACATGCCCCAGAAATGACCCTATTCCCAATCCAGAATATCTCTGCTCCCTACTTTAGGCTTTACATTACCTCTTATCCTGGGCCTCTCCTGAATGCACTTTGGTATTCAAGCTTGGGACCATTATGAACAAAGGTCACTAAACCTTGTCATGTACAATATGTCTAACTGGAGTTTCCTCCTTGGGCCCCCAGAGAAGGAAGGGGAAAAAAAAAGGGAGGGGGGCCCTCCATGACACTTCTCCTTGGCAATAGTCCAAATAGCCTCTGCCTTTGGTCTTGGTCTGTAAGGGCATTTTCCAAAAACTGATCACATGTAACTTTCTATGTATGACCTTGTAGCCCTTGCTTTACTTTTATGAATGAATCTCTATTAAAAGCAGGGGGTAAATCTATTTTCTTTGTCCTTCTTTCAGTTTACAAATTTGTCTTCTCCTATAGCCAGCTGTTAAAAGATTGGTTCTGCCCCTGCTTTCACCTTTCCTGTTCTGTCAGCAGAGACGTCAAACTGAGGGCCTGACCACTTGGTGTTAAAGATCCAGGGCTCTTTTTGTAAGGCGGTGGCCTGGCCAGCTCTAGACTCTAAACACTGCCTTGTGTAACAGTTTCAGTTTAAGTTAGCTTCTCACACCCCTATCTGCCAGGTGTCTCTGACCTGAGCAATGAACAGTTTCTGTGTCCTTATTCCGGGGTGACAGCAGTTAAGGCGGAGGAAACCTGTGTATTTCTGACTCATGAGCACTGCTGAGAAGCTTAATTTTGTAGCTCTTGCTTGACATCCACAGATGAAGACGTAGTAGTAATGTTTACAATGGCTTATCATTTTGGTCCTGTTGTTATTCTTATTTCACCTACCCCTTCCCAATTTAGTTTCCTTCTGCAAGATTGCACCTTCTTGCTCTGCATCTGCCTCAAGGATAGGGAAAAAATGTCCATAAAAAATGTTGCCTGGAGCAGAGATATCTAATGAACTGCTCCAAAGATGGCACAGAGCAAAACTTCCCAACTCTGCCGATGAAATGGCGTTCAGCTAAGCCACTGAATGCTTCCCTCCAGATAATAGGCCCTGATCAGCTGTGGTTAGCTGTGCTTGCGAGTTCCTAGGCTGCTGCAGCCTCTACAAGAAGGCTGGAGAAGGAAAAATCAGAGTATTTGCTGGGAGCATAGCGAGGGGGGATGTGATGTGGGCAGGACTCTGAGGCTGGGGTGATGCCGCAGCAGGAGGACCTCAAGGGCTGGGGGAATAGGGCACAGCAGGGATGTAGATGGAAGAGTGGATGAGCCAGAGGAGGCGTACTGCCTGAGAAAGGTAATGGGCTGGATTTGGGAGCTGCTCTGGGGAGCTGGGCGGATGCTTTTTGAAGACGGATGAGTAGTAACTCTTCAAAGTTACCTCAAGACACACTTTAAAAATCTAATTTAATATCCCAGAATAATTTAACAATTTTCCCTCAGAGAGTAGCTCACATGGCTGCTCTGCAGTGACCTCTAGGCTATGTCTGCTTTCAGCCCTGCTGCAACTTCAGATCACCTAAACTGCTTCTCCCGAACAGATGAGACAGATGAGCGGGAGCTGCTTTCTCTTCCAATTCTGGCATGTGCCATTGCCAGTATCACAGTCTTTCTCCACATAATGCCTTAGGCAGGGCATGTACAGAGAGAAGAGGTTTGTTATCTACATTTTGCTCTTGCATCAATGGAAGTTGCAGATGCTCAACATGGATCTGATCCAATACTCTTTGAAGTCAATGAAAACCCTTTCGTCAACCTCCCATTCAGGTCCCCTCTCTCGGTAGCTCCTTATGCAAATCATAGTCTATTTTGTGTGTCTCTCCAACAAAATCAATATGTTTCTCCTTTGTGGGTCCTGATACTAAATCTTTCAGAATTCTTGGCATTCTCCTTTTCTGAGGAAGTATGATGAGGAAAACAGATTAGAGCTATCCAAACAGGGAGAAGAAACAGCAAGCCCTGACCCTGCAAACCTGTGGAGTACCACTTACAGAAAACTATTACCCACTGCTTGGAGTACAACTGCTCACCTGGGTAACAGCCAGAAGGCACAGGCCTTGGATAGGGACCTGCTGAAAATCAGACACAACACAGATAAATGCAGACCACTTGACAGCAGAAGGTTGCCAGGAAGCCAAGCTGGAAAGAGCTGTCCAAGCCTAAAATGAAATCATCTGCATTTGCAAAAAAAAAAAAAAAAAAAAAAAAAAAAAGGGTGTAAGTGGAAGCAGACAGCACAAAGCCCTCAGGGCAAAGCTGTTTAAAAATGAGACCAAAATTCACAGAAGAGGCTAAAACTAAAAAGTGTGCAGCCCTATTTCTAATGCCTGAGATGCAATCGCAACACTTTGTGCCTTTTAAGCTAGTCCTTGCGTATTCATGGCCAATAGCACCCCCCACTTCGCAATTAAAAAAATGAGATAGAGATTAAAGCGATAGCAGGTGGCAATCTAATTGCTATCAGTCTTATATCCAAGCATCTCGTTTGTCATATCAGCTCACCACAGCTGGCTTGCGGCCCTGTTTATCCCCAGGGCCATTACAACAGGGTCAAAGAAGGTAGGGCCGCAGCGGCCGCATTTGCAGGCCCCCGCGCGGAGCAGGGAGCAGGGAGGAGCGGGATGCCCAGGTGCCGCAGTCTGTGGCGATGCCAGCAGCTGCTCAGTGGATGAGAGCGCAAAAGGAGTCTCCATGGCTCCTATTTCACTCAAGGGGCCTCGTCCAGAGCCGGACACCAGCAAGACGCAGGGGCAGCAGCACGACAAACAGCAAGGGCTGAGCTGCGTCTTTCCGCTAACAAGAGCAATAAAGCAAATTTCAACTACTACTGTACTGGTAACAACACTTAATCTCAAGATGCATTTTTTGTCACAGCAAGGTCTCCTTTTTTTTCCCATTACATCCCGAGGACCAGCCAGCGTGCAGGTAGTGTCTTGCCATGCCGTACATGGCTCCATGTTTCAATCTCACTTCCCCG
>NW_010580928.1:225578-246087 GCF_000705375.1 Tinamus guttatus | reverse complement strand
GAGCGGGTCCTCCCGGGGCGTTTCTCAAGGTGCGCCGCGGCCAGGACAGGGGAAAGAGGAGCAAACTAAGTGCTCAAGTGGGTCTGTCTCTGGACAGGAAGGCAGCGGTCAAAGCTCTCGACAGGAGGTAGGAGGAAGCAGAGTCCTGGCCACGAACAAACTGTGCTCCAGGAAAGGGGCAGCCTTGTGTCGTTTCACTGGGATTTCAGGAAATTTCATGATCTCGCTATACCGTGAAGCAAGACAATAGAGAAGCAGAAGTTGGAAGAGAGTCGGGAAAGCTTTCCTCAGACACCGGATAACCGAACTAATTACACGGCAAGAGGTAGCACAGTATGTATTTGTATCTCAAGCAAATAGTGAACTTCTTCACTTAAGTCTCTCTCTGATATCATAAAAAAATAGGGTGCGTTATCCTAAAAAGACTAATGACATTTCACAGGTAATGCAATTTAGAAAGAAACACTTCCATGTTTTCTTTTCCAACAATGTGCATTTTTGTAAACTGCTATAAATTGCAATTCAAAAGCCCTGATCTCGCCATCCCCAATCATTTTTTATACTGATCAAATGAATGCAGATACTCCCATTTGGGAGGGGCGACATGACATTTCACTTGGCAGTTCTAAACAGGTCACGGACCTTTCACAGACCCTAAGGCAGTGGGAGGGAGCGCTTTACGAAACCGTGTAACCAAATCAAACCAATGGTTACCCCTTTTCAATACCATTGGAATGGTTTGCACAATGCTATTCACATAGCAGCAGAGAAACTGAAAGGATGGTCATCCAATGGAAATTTCTGCTCTTTTGTTTAAACTTGCAGAGCTCAAAAATACTAGAAAACAATTACTTCTCGTATGACAAAAAGTGAAACACGCTGTATGCAGAGCGGCGCGTATGCGGCAGCCCTCGGCGTGTCTCGGTGTTTGTACACATCCCGGCACGCAGATGTATGCGTGGATGTACATTTATTGGAGATGTTGCTTTGTTTGAAACCATAGGCACAAAGACACAACATGGCTGCCCTGGAGATGACCTATTGCTTTCAAGTTGCTTGAACACATCAGAATTTCTATTGTTAAGGTTGATTAATTGAAACTGATAAGTTACCATGAATAAAGATTGTTTTTCTGTTTAATGTGGTGGGCCTGATTTGGTAAATGCTTCATTCATGTAGCCTTGCAGTGCAGCATATGGGCAAGATTCATTCAGTATCACAAACATATACAATTTATTATGCTTGTATGGTCACAACCAAAAGGCCTTTCTATTTTAATGACAAAGTTTGAATGAAAAATTCCATTTAAAGAGTCACTAACATTAAATGTGGTTTTGTAATTTATTCTTGTTCCTGGCTGCCGGTGAATTGAGCGCGTTGCAAAAGCGGGGACATTAAAGGCAGTAAAACACGTGCACGTGCTCAGAGCGCTCCGCGGCTCTTTCCAACCGGCCCGAGGGCCCCTCCGAAGACTTTACTTTACTTTACTTTACTTTACTTTACTTTACTTTACTTTACTTTACTTTACTTTACTTTACTTTACTTTACTTTACTTTACTTTACTTTACTTTACTTTACTTTACTTTACTTTACTTTACTTTACTTTACTTTATTTTATTTTATTTTATTTTATTTTATTTTATTTTATTTTATTTTTTATGACCCAACATGTTGAACTGTACCCTAAATCCCTGTAATTAATAGATGAGGATCTATTATTCTAGTGAATGTTACTCTTATTTTACTACGCTAAGGGTCGACAAAAATCACGAAGCTCAAATCTGAATTTTAAAAGTCCACGTGATTTTCTGCGTTCTCCCCTCGGAAGGAAAACAAGCAAAGACTCGCTAACCAGGAAAAGGAAAATCAGGTTTAAAATGTCTACGTGTCCCTGGCAAGAATTGCGTGGCAGATCTCCCCCCCACTCGGTGTGGAGTGGGTTTGCTCCTGTCCCTGCATATGGTGGAGGATTAAAAAATAAAAAATAATAATAAAAAAGCCCTGAATGTGACCAGGTCAACACCTTGGTTTGCTAGGAAAGTAAAATCTACGTGCCATCGCAAGTAATTAATTAAATATAGATTTGAAATGTAAGAAAAAATTCCTAAAAGCATTTCTTTTTAAATGACCTCTTAACCTCTTCTTCCTCGAGAGTAATTTGAAGCAGAAACAATGTAATCTGTCCAAATAAGTTGTGTTGCTTCTGTAAATCAGATATTTGTGTTTGAGCTTTCTCTTATTGACAAGCTCTAAAGGCTCACTGTTATTCCATGTTTTTATCTCCGAGATTCTTGTCTTTTCTGCTCATTAAGAGTCTCTCCACAGATTACAAAGTCAATAGATGCAAATACTGGACTGTGAGAAAAATCTCCTTGAGTACATAAAAATCAGCCGCGGTGGATGCTATACAATGGAAAGCATAGATGGTCTTAAGTGTTCAGTTTTATCATCTCCAAACAAGAAAGAGAGTAAATATTGTTGCAAAATTTTACCTTCCACTGTTTTACATTTCTTCTTGCCATTCACAAAGTGTGGCAGTTAACGCATCACCATTTCTTAATGGCAAATTTATTGAGCAGCCTAGTTTAAATGTGGTTTATGAATATTTTGAGGTCTCTGTACAAAAGCACACTCCACGTTATCCGTCCACCTACAATGTGGTGGACCTGGACGCGATGACCTTAGAGCTATTTTTACGGATTATCCTCAAAAAGGATGACTGAATCCATTGATGCTCTTTGAGTTTACCACAAATTTGGAGGGATTCTGAACCCTAGAGAGATTCCTGATTCCTTCGATTGCTGGGAAGCCCTGGCTCAGACCCTACAGGGGAAGACCCTTATTTCCCTCTCTCAAGCATCCAAGTTCTCACACACGCACACATAGTTAATGCTGAAATTGCACTTTCCTGGACCGCCTCTCTCAGTGTTTGCCCACTGAAGACACTGAAGGAGGAAAACCCTCAGCTCCAGGCCGGGTCTCAGGGGAGGGCAACGCTGGAGGAAAGCTGCCCCCTCCCACGAGGAAAGCTGCCCCCCTCCCACGAGGAAAGGTGACCCTTCCACGAGGAAAGCTGCCCCCTCCCACGAGGAAAGCTGCCCCCTCCCACGAGGAAAGCTGCCCCCTTCCACGAGGAAAGCTGCCCCCTCCCACGAGGAAAGCTGCCCCCTTCCAGGCGCGAGTCCCTGTGAACAGCCCCGTGCTGCCGGGGCGCCCGCGGGAGCAGCTCGGGGGACATTTGCGCTCCTTTCAGCGCCCCGAGAGGGGCAGGGCAGCCCCACGCACGTGCCTAGACCGGGCGCTCGGCAGCGCCGGCACGCCAAGCGCTGACACCGCCCTGCGAGCCCTGCCCTGCCGCCGCGCTCTACGTTACGCCATGCGTTATACGCATACACGCTACGCTATAGCGCCTGCTCCTGCCACTCACCCTCTGATTCTGCACAGGGCAGAATAACCCCTTCCCCGAGACCCTAAACAGGGTCTCAGACAGGGAGCAGAGCCCGGGCGCGTCCAGCCCGGCTGCAGCCCGTGCTCGCTGCGAGAAGAGCTGAGAAATCCCCGCTGGAACAGAGCAGGACGCGGGCAGGGGGCAGGGACCCGAGCCGCGAGGTACCTGCGGGGAACCCCTGTAAAACCGCCGCCAGGGCATGTTCTGCTTCGCAGGAAGCTGGACTAGAAGATGTTTGTTCTCTTTTTCTTTTATCTTTAAAAAGCTTTATAAGTTCCAAATCATGAACTCACTTGAGATTTTACTGAAATAAATTCTACTTCAGTAGATGTAATTCACTAGATTTATTCAAAAATCTACAAAAGAAGTGACGATTTCACCTGTGCTTTGACATGGAGAACTGAAACTGCTCTCAGTTCCACAGTTTGCTGTGTCATTAAAATAGTGTTTAGAAACAATAAGTATGAATATATGTCATATTCATACTTTTAGAAAAGAAATTCATATTTGTTTAAGTCAAAATAAACATTTATTGTCAATATTTTTCTGTAAGATGACAACTTGCAATAAAAATCTATCAAGGTAGTTCAAATAGGAGTCATGCACCTGAAATGCCTTCAATGTTTGTGCTAGTTACAAGAGCTCAGTATTTTGAAAATAAATTTTAGCTTGTTCAAATCTTGAATTAATGATAAAGTCATTTATATTCAGACTATATAGAAATGTCTTTGTTGAATTTGGTTGCAGCAGTGTAACTGTGTTGTTGGATTATTCATGAACAATATATTTTTCCAAATATATTCTGTTGAAAAGCTCAAAAACGTTATTTTCAGTTTGAACTACAGTAGATTTTCTCCCCAAATGTCCAATTGGATAATCTGAAGCAAATTAAGCAAAATTGTTCTATTACTGGAAGATCATATGCTCGTAAAGTTTTGGAAAGACTTCCTCCCATGTTGGGTATTTTTAAAAGCTTATTTCAACAACCCCTCTCTTCCGACTTGTACTTACTTATTGCTGTTCTTTAGCTGCACTGTCTCTCCATACAGTCCTGCTGTAGATACACACAAAACCAATGAACTCCGGAGTGGGAATGCATGGAAGCCCTTTACTCTTCCTTGGCTCTCCACAATCATAAGCTCTGGGAAAGAACATTCCCTCTGTTTTCACTTGGAAAAATCTTTTGGGGCCTGAGAGGGAGAGAGAGCAGGGCAGGCTGGACTGTAGGGACCTGCACATGCACATTCAGGCAACTTGTCTCTAAAATCAAACACTGACAGATTTCTCCTTTTGGTGCCTGCTTCTGCCTTCATAAATATGATGTGTGCAAATATATATATTTATTTACATATAAAAACACATGTATATGTTTATATGTCATATATTCATGTGTATCTATGAGTATATCTAAAGATTCATACAGCTTGTGACTCCAAGCAGTGCTCTTCACAAAAATTCCTTACACTCGCAGAAACCTCAAGCAGTCAACATCAAATAAGGACTCTGGGACTGTCCTCCCTTCCTCATCATCAACAGCTCAGCAGTGGCAATAACACAGGTGGAAACGAGCCATTCTGCAGAGCAGCCACTTCTATCACTTCATTTCTGTACTGTGACAGCTGACTCTTCAAAATCATGGCAAACATGGCAATACTCTTAGGAAGGAGGAAAGGTAAAACATTTTGTGAATGTATTTTGTCATTAAAGCTAGGCAGGTCAATGCTCAAGATTAGAAAAAAAAAAGGCACAATTTCAAAAAAGACTGTTCATTTTTTAGTATGTTTGTGGTGTTTTGCCATTGCTTTTCTACCTAGTAGCAGCAGCTGTGACAAGAGAGTATTGTGGATAAAAACAGAAAATCCGTATAGCCAAAGGGGCTGGATACCTTCCTGCAATCCACTTGGACAGGGAGGCACAGAAGAGGCGGCCCAGAACTCAGCGCAGAGTTCACCGGCTGAAAAGAACTGACTCAACAGGGCACAAGATTCACTGAAAATAGCAAAGACTCCTTCAGAATATCGGACACCCTCTTCGAGGGCAACCTGCAGGGCAGATACAACCCATGTATAACCCAGGATAAGGATCTGTAACTGGAGTGATATTAACACTGATAATTAGAGCAATTATTTCTGTGGAATATAATGCATGTCTATGTTACACTGTATAAACTAATCAGTGATTCATAAACATAATATCCATTTAGACGAAGACTGCACAGCATCACTGGCTCCAAAATGGAGCAGCCTATTGTTTGGTTACGGTTTCCATTACTCTTTTCCACAAATGAACCCAAGAATTTGTACCAACTACTTTTCTGTCATTTTCAAGCACCAAAGCATAGCTTTCAGGAAATGAATCGACAGCTCATTTATAATCACTATCTCTATTGCAGGACATACTTTGCTTTCAGTATAATTTATCTCGCAGTTAATATTTGTTTGTTTGAAACTTATTAATGACTTTTTTTTTATTCTGAACATACTGAAAAAACCTGCAGCATAACATGAAAGACCAATCACTTGGGCAGCATGTAGACAGTCAGGTTTATCAGGCATTAGAAGTATTTTCCAATAAAACAATTCATATTATGGGAACATTTCCCATCATTACGTAGTGAAAAATAGTTGGTTTCTAAAAATAAAGAAGGCGAGACAAAACATGCATACAGCTCTAGTCCACCACAACCTCTGAGTGAAGGGTGGGATCAGTTCACTCTCCACTGTAGTCAGTCACTTGTTTTTTTTTTTTTTTTACCAAACAAATTCCAAAAGGAACTTGGACTCTTAACTTTGGACCCAGGCACACCTGAGGTCTAAGATATAGAAAATAAGAATCTATATATACTACTGTATCTTCAAATAGTGCAAATATTGAACATTACTAAAACAGAATAAGCAGAAAGGCTTGACTTCCTAAGGAAGGAATTAATTGCAGAAGCACTTCAGAAAGAGTAACATTACCAATCACATCTTTTTCCTTCTTGCTCTGAGTTTTTCTGCTAAAGGTAGCAACAATTCAATCAAACTATCAGTAAAAGTGATCATCCTGTTGCTAAATGTGCAGTTGCTTTCTGTTTAAACAATCACACATAAAGTTACCATCCAGATCTTAAAAATCTAGATTGTTTTCTTAATTCAGTCAATATTCAGGAAGAGTGAGAGGTTTAAAGAATTTAAACAAATACATATTATGCTGGTTATAAGAGAATGGAGATTTCACAAGAGTTCTTGATCATATTGAAATGAATTTGCAGTAGTGTTTTATTTTTGCAGACCCATTCACTTCACACTTTCCCAGAGATTCTGGACAGCAAAAGACTGCAAAGAGCAATAAAATAACATCTGGCTCCTGGGCATGGGATGGAGTGAAAGACAGCACATTAACAACCAAAGAAACAGGAGATTCATTATGCTTGGCCTTTATTTATCATCAGTGAAAAACCTGACAGAAATTACTGTAGTAATGACTGGCAGAAAGAAGGTAACAGATAACCAAGCAGCTCTCCAAATCAGTCTTGAAAGAATAGCAGTTTGCCCTACTGTCAGGAGTTGAGGAAAGGAGATAAGAAAACAACTCAGAAGTTCTTTTGTATAGACAGAGAGTCATAATTTTTGTGTGAAAAAAGGAGGGAAAGAAAAAGCAACCTGCAGATAAGCCCATAAAATTGTGCTCCACAAGAAGAGGTGATTCCACTGTCTATCATTTTTCAACCATGAAAGACAGCAGAAACGTTTGAACTGGCTGTGCTTGCTGAGATCCACTTGTGTAACCCAGTGAGATAAGGACTGCAAACAGGCAAGACTGCTAGAAGATTGTGCTCTGCTTGTGTTGAAATGATTGAACTGAATTACTAGGGGACTTCCTCCTTTAATAATAATCAGATGGCACCAAAAAACTGATATTGTACATCTTTGTTTTTCATACTGGTCCTCTCAAGTGAAATGAGTTGTTTATATCCCCATTTTTAAGTCTCTTTACCTGAATATTGCTGAACTTCATAACTGCTTCTTTGCACTTAGCATCAGTTGTTGAATATATTACATACAACTTCACATACATTATATATAGTTCCATCTAATGTGTTTTGTATGTGATTCATGAGGAGAATTCTACAGCAAGGTTTTTTGTTGTTGTTGTTTTCGACGATGCAACACTTGGCAGAAATTCCCAGAAACTTTGTCTATTACCAATAAATAAATAAATACTGCTAACCTGTTGGACAAATTTCCACTTGGTAGGTACCTGGAAGGGTTACATATTTGTTAAACGGCTCATAAAGGAAACTAGTGTTATATTTTTGCATGCAACAACCAGTGATTGAAACAATCAGATGGATCAACACTAAGGACACACACCACCTCATATACAACTAGAAAAGTCACAAACACACAGACATCCCAAACAACCCTATCTACCTGGTTGCAATAAAGCGTTCTCTTAGAAGCTCTTTCTAAGAATTCTGATTCTGCCTTGAGTACTAGAACTGTATCTCTTGGAGACAAGATTTGCAAATAGAGAACATATTTTTCCCCCCAAAAAGAAACTGCTTCACCTGAATTCTGTGTCTTATAGAAGAGTCACTTCCACCAAGAATGCCATCAAAACAAATGTAATAGGTCTAAGTCCTTTTAGATGTAACCATATCTATTCTCTTTAAGTCAATGACTTTTTAAGCCTCCTGTATAGGGAAAAAGAAAATCATTACTCAGCAGAAGCAAAATACTGTGAAATATAAAACATTGTTCTTCATGACTGATTTTTGCTCTTATTTAGCAATCACAAAGCAGCTATTTTCCAGGAATAAGATTGCCTCAGGGGTCAAGTGCCTGAGCACGATCACCACTATTTAAATTGCAGAATATGCTACTATGCATCACAAATTTCACACTTACCTTCTTCAAACACATTGTCTTTTTGTGTTGCTCTTGTAATTGTAAGAAAATTATCTTCATCTTCTTTCTCCTGGTCAGTAGGCTGGGATTGTATTGGAGGCTAGAGGAGAAATATTTTCCTGTTAAGGCTGGTCATAAGCTATTGATTAACTAAATAACTAGAAAGCAGCCAAGTAACAGTTAAGTTAATTAGAAATCTAGGAAAATGAAATATAATTAAACTGTTCTTAAAACAACGAAGCACTAAAACCCTATAAAATAAGGAAATGGAACATCATACAACCAGTTCAGACACTTAGCTTATCAGTGAGTTCTTGCAAAAAACATGGAAAGATATTTCACCAACTAGCATACAAACCCTTACTTCTAGAAAAATGAAGGTCTTGAGAGTCACCATTTTAGTGTCACTCACTCTTATTAAAATAGGCATAAATATTTCTACTGGACTTTTGAGAATTAGAATAGTTCCATACATGTCTGTTTAACATGATAAAACAGGAAGATGTGAATATTTGTACGTAAGTATGTGTCTTTCTGTAAATAAATCTCACTGGTAGTTTGTTATGACATGAATAGGGCACACTTTTATGATCTCATTTAGGAAACTAGCTTTAATCAGTTCAATAACTGATTCTCTAGTCAAGTTCACACAATTACAGGTACATTGGGTTTGACAGCTGTTAAAATATTGACATACTACTATGCTAAGTAGACTTCTATTAAAATTTTAAGCATTTTGCATTTTTATGAAAAGTCTAATATTCTTTTAAAATCGTTCCATATTTTTAAAGAATGAGGCTGAAATAATAAATATTGAAACAATTTTCCAGTATGCAAATGACAGATGTTGATTACTGGGTATATAAAAGTCTTATCCTATGCATCACAAAATCGTCACAAATGCTATTACTTGACTAAGTACAGAATATATTTAAGCATTTCTAGTTAGAAATAAAATAGTTACATACCAAAATTAAAGGTAAATATAAGCTCCCTTGGAATCCTTTCATCTCTTGCATATCATTTTCAATACAAACAGGAAAAGACATCTGTAAGTAACACATCAAGTACACACTAAACACATTTCAAGAAAGTACAGCTTAAAACATAAACTGATAAGTAAATAAATAATGATGAATAAAGATTAAAAAAAAGGATGCGAAATTGACACCACTGTATAACCATGGTTAAATCAGGGGAGTATGTTTGAACTTTACCATAACTGAATTGTTTTTTACATGGAGAGTTGACACATTCGCTTCCGTATCTAATATGACCATACTAAAGAAAAAAAGATGGAAAATACTATGTTAATGCAAAACTATGTTTGAACTTGCATTATGCCAGTGATGATAAACTCAAAATACTGTTTTCAGTTTGACTTGACCAAAGCTCGAGCCTTGCTCATTTTCACTGAATTATCACTGTATTGTCAGAGCAGCACAAAAGGGGACAAAAATGTACAATTCTATGACACAAATAAAAGCAATTTTGCTGTTTAAGAGCAACTGCCAGGCAACAAATGAGTTTTAAACATTTGCACCTTCCATTTCTATTTTTCTAGAATTAGTCCCTTAGATTCCTTCAAGCACAGTGTACTGCAGGTCTAACTTGCAAAAACACAACCTGACCTGGGGAGAAGACTATACAAAGTTGTGCTAACCCAGGTTCATCCAAGAGGAATTAAGACCCTTCTGAAATTTAGAGGAGAGTTTAAATTCAAACCAAAAGACTCTGAGTTACTATTCATGTTCCTCCAATGATCGGAAAGAAAGTAATCTGTGCCAGTACAGTACCAAAATTGGATTGTATTTTTGCCAATTTAACTTCCTTGGTAGGAAGAAGGACTAATATTGCTCTCTCCACCTTCCATCTGCTGGCACAGGAGAAGGACGATGCTCGCTGAGGGCTGCTCCCCACGCTGGGTTATGTCTTACACTGTGAGCAGCCCACAGAGCAAGCGAGATGCCCAGCCCTACAGTTTCTGATCCCTCTACCTTCTACCAGGTGGATACAGCGGGCAAGCTAAGGCCTTTTTGTCTGAAGACCAATGTAAAAACTTACCATTACAGTTCATTCACATATTGCAAATGGATATTGTGTTTACACAATAATGTTGTATTCCGGCAAAGGCACAATTTGTGTGTTATCTGCACACACAAGTTATGTACACAAGATTGCACCGCACGCAGCTGAGCATATCCACCTCGGACAGTCTGCCTTCCCTGTATTTGCTGTTTCATATTTTTCACTATCAAATTTGTTTGCCTTTATGGTATGAGCTCACTTCTATGTTTTGCTGTATTGGAAAGGGCAGAATGACTTTCATAAACACAGCACATTAAATACAATAAACCAGTTGCCTTGTCTTTACTTACAGTCTCACTGAGGGGTGTGCTTTTAAACACAAGCAACCGACGTTGCAGGGTTTGTCTAAGAAACATCTCATTCTTAATGGCATGCAGGCTGAAAAGAAAGGATTTCCATCTTAAATTAATTTACATTTGACTGTTGAAAAGAACTAAACAGTTTATGAACTACTACTCATTTCTGTGCCCAATTTAAAATTCAGTTGAATTTTGAAAAGGAGAAACTTGATCAATTTCACTGGTAATGCACATAAAGTTTAGCCTTTTTTTAATCTGCTCACTTAATTTGCTATTCTTTGCCTCTTCTCTGACTACTTTTTGTTTTTTTTTTTACAAAGTGTTAAGTATTTAGTGCATATATCATTTCTCCAGGTACCCAGCATTAGAAATCTTCAACTCTTTTCAGCCGACAATGACTGTAAATAATTCTTTGATATTTTACATTAATGATGCAATGGTAAAATTCATTCTAACAATGAACACAAAGCACAGTTGGCAATGTGGTATATCTTTTAAATAGGATGGTAAAATTTTACATTGTTTTAGGAAAAAATGATATGGCTTAACAGAGCAACTCTTAACAAATAAGCTCCAGTTTTAATCTTATTTCATACTACTGAAAGGATTGCATCAAACATAAATGAAAAGAGCAAAAACAAAAATAAAAGGCCACAGTAAAAGGAAGAAAATAAGATGTTTTGCAGATCTGATAGTTTATATTTCTTTAGCATACGTATAGTTGTGTCATAAGTAAATAAGTAATTTTACACAAGTATCACAAACACCATGTTACAGAATGAGTTTAAAGAATTAAAACCAATATTCTCCAATAGAGCATTTAAAATATTCACTTAAAACAAATATACTTTTGTATCTTTTTGAGGACTCAATGAAAATAATAAAAACTAATGATTCTCAGAATGAGAAGAAATAACCAGTGAGCATAACCAGTGAACATATATATTGGAATATCATTATACATTACATTAAATATATGACATTAAGTTTATTTATAGTAAATAACAGATGCAAGTGAAAAATTTGTAAGGAGTAGAACACACTCCTTTAAAATTTAAAATACAGTTCTTTTCCTATCTGCAAATTTACTATAACTTTAACCACAAAGTTCTGATACTTTATCTAATCAGTGAAAATTGCTACCTAATTTTTCAAGGTCTGACTCATGAGGTAATTTGAACAGCTGTAATTTTTTTCCCCTTCCTTTACAAAGAAAGGTATTATGCTAAAGACACAGACATGTTTAATCAAGGGAAGAACAGAACCGCAAATAAGAAGATAGTTATAACACATGCTAAGATTTTTCCTAAATATGAATATTTATATGAATCTTTTGAATGTTTTAGATCATTTCCTTTGTATTTCTCAGATAATAGTGGTGACTGGCCATAAAATAAAATTTCCTTTGCCTCAAAATCACAGAGTTGAGCTTCAGTTCAGCAATGACTTAAAAGACAGCTCTGCTAGCCATGTTTGATCCTACATGATGTGTATTAGTGATTTGCATATGGTTTTTAATGTAAAAATGCCTATATCATAAAGATAAAAATAAAATAAAATAAAATGCTTTACATTAACTAGCATGCTTTGTGGTAATTTTACGAGGGTGGATGGAATTGCTAGAAAGGTTGGGGGTTCTGTGCTCTGTTTGTGATCAGTTACAAAACAAGAACTTTATGAGCATTTTAGCTACAAATAGTAAATAAAAATAAAAGAAGAAAATAAAAACTTCTTTTAAAAATGGAGGAAAACTTCTAAAGCATGGATTTAAATGGCATAAAAAATGAAAGACAATTTGCATTAGAAATACTAACTAAATATATTTAAATTTGATACTTCCTAAATATTTTTTTGGTACTTTACCCTCTACACCACATGGTCTTTGAAGATATTAATAATCTAATATAAGTTATTTTGGCCACAAGAGGGCTCACATTTTTTAAAGCAAAATAAATTAAATATGGGCATAACAAAATCATAATTTATAACATTAGTATACAGGCTAATTTCAAGGTAAACATGCTGTTCAAGTACTCAAAAATATTTAATGTGGTCTTTTAAACTATCATAAACACAAATGTAGTAAAAATAAGAAGGTTCCTATTTTTATCTCACCAATAACTGGATCTTTATCAAAATCAATCTGTTTTTCTGAGGTTACATGGACTAGTTACGTATTAAGTGACAAATTCTGCTCCTATTTAAGCAAGCGATTTTGACAGAATTTATTAAAAATACCCTCTAACTCCTAACACTATTCTGGTAGCTCACTGAATACTCATTAAGATAGACTTGAGTAGATAACAGTGATAGAAGTTTATTTATCTACAGAGACTTGAATCATTACAGAGGACATTCATTATTACTAAGTTAACACTGTCATTACATTGTCACTGGCACATATTCTCACCATTTTCAGATGAGAGGATAACCAGGGGACTGTTCTGATAACGCTGAATTTAACAAGAAACTCTCCTGCCATTAGGGAGAGTGTATAAGATTGCACCATCATGAAGTACAACACAGAGAGTTTCTGTGAGATGGGTACACCTTCCCTGTGGGTAACCATCTCTAGGACAGGAATTACTGCACTTCCACACTCCTGAGTGGTGTTGGGGAGATAATACATTATAAGGAAAGAACTGGCTGAAATACAGTGCAATGTCCAGTTGGTGGGAATTTTGTTATTTAAAACTCAACATCAATCAACTTGGATTTGAAATAACATTGAAATCCTGAAAAAAAAATACTTTGGAAAGAAGGATGCTTACAAGTTTAATTATTTTCCTTTAGGTTCCACAATTCTGACTAATTAAAGTTGGTTTGATTCTTCCCTACAACAGTAGCAAAGATCTTAGCAAGCACATATTGCAGTTACTCAGAAGTTGCTGTGACTCTCATATTTTGCCATTCTAGGCAGTATCTACATGCAAGCTGCCCATGGCTATAAACCCTACAACTTCCATAAGGTTGCCCCAAAACTTTCAGACTCCACTTCTCAGGTCTAACAGTTTAGGTCTAATCAACAATTTAAAATCTCACTCAAGAATGCCATAGAGAGTCTTTAAAGAAAAATGTAATCTAGCAGTGTGCAAACAAGTTTTGTTCTCAAGAAAACTGAATAGTATTGACATAATCACACAAAATCGTCTGTCTGAAGTGTTTGTTACTATTATTTTATTACCAGAAAGTCAATGCTATACCATTGAAGCTAACATCATTCAATTCCTGTTTTATTAACCTAGATATTGCATCATCATGTGCTAGGTAACTGAATGATGGACATGACTATCCTATTTTTCATGAATATAATTTGTAAAAACTATAGACCTAAGGTATTTTATAAATATAATGAAAGGCGTTATAATACTAAACCTCTTTTGGAGAATCTGGTATTTCTTTTTCCATACTATATTACTTTCATCCTCTGTTTTTCTAAGGCTGAAAAAAAGGGCAAAAAAATAAGTTAAAACTATGTAGAGGCTTCTTAAAAATCTTCAAAGGAGATATTAAAAATGTTGGCCACTACCTTTCTTTGGTTTACCTTTCTTGACCTTTACGCTGCTTCAGTTTATCAGCCTGTGTTCTTTTAGCAGCTTCCTGATCGGGTGCTACATGTGTTATCTGAATTTCAATAAAACACTGTTTATTTTCTTTGCCAACAATGCAAAAGCAAATAAAAAGTTTCGCTCACATGCAATGATCTTCTCTGATTCTTGGAACAAGAACAAACTTTCCTATTTTGGGCTGTTAGATATTTCTAGAATTTTGCTAAAAAAGCATGAAAGGCCTAGTAACCTTAGCCAGTAGTTCAAAATAAGTTTTTTTTTCTTTGAGTATAAAGATTTAGTTACAGTTAGGCAACTTTTTAGCTACAATATAATAACACAATACGTTGTCTATATCTATTTGTCTAAACACCATCTTTCTGTTATCAATGGTAAAATTATCATTACCTTGAGTGAAAAAGGACTCCAGGCCTAGACGTGTTGTTACAAGCACCACAGCACTGATGCCTGTGGTCAAGTGATGAGAATAAACAACTGGACTCCTGACTCTCAGATCTAACCCAGATTTTCATGGTCGTATCTATCCTTGGGACCAAGCAGTTCTTGCTCATCTTTGGTTTTGTGCAGATGTCCTGATACAAACCAGAATCTAGCTTAGGATCCGGGAATACCCAGGCCCAAAGGCTAGTAGGGAGCTGTGGCACATTTCCAGCCTGTGTGATGGGATGGAGGTACTTATGAGAGTGTCTGTGGTGCAATTGCTTAGGTATGGTCTGTGTGACCTTGGATCTTCACTCTTCTGTCTGGGAAGCTAAGATAGTAGTAATGCTCTCAGAGGAATGTTGTGAGAAATTCTGTAAAGTTCTGGGATGAAGCCACTACACAAATGTCTACTAGTATCATTACTATAGCAACTAAAAGACTAAAGAACCAGTAATTCTGGAAGATCCAAAGAGAAGTAGTGAAGGGAGGTATATAAAATACATACTTAAATATATTAGCTCATAATAATTAAAACATTACCTTGTCAGTCAATTCTTTCTTTGGTTTTGTAAAATGGTCCTTTTGGAATTCTCTTTTCTCCGCGGCTTCACTTTGTACTGGCTCAGCTTCATTTTCTTCTGCTTGCAGTCCTGAAGTCTGACAAATACAGTCTACTGAACATGCAATCCTGTTTTAGTCTCCTGTAATACTTTCATCATTCAGGCAATGACTGAGAATACCATATCACAAATCTGAAGAGAACTAGGCCACCTCATATCTTCCCTTCCCTCTTAGCAGTGTTGTATGCACTACTTTTCCAACAGTAAATAATATTCTATACAGCACAGAGCAAATCTGAAAAAACAAAGATGAGATCCTTTTACGGTCCTCTCCCCAGCATTGCTTCTGTTTTGCACCCCACAGGTAGAGATACTTCCTCCTCCAAGAGACATTTTCATTGCTGTTATATAGCTATAGCACTCTGCAGAGACACACTGGAAATGAATCTGGTAAGTCAAATACACTAGCAACCCCTCTGAATAGAGCTTTCAAGCATTTGGTAGTGTTTTGTATAGTTCTAACTCTATCCAGATCGAGTCATCACTTTGTTTTGTCAGCTGCTGATACATTCCACTTTCTCTCAAACACACATGCTGGTAGCTATGTGGCTAGTTCAGAGGGGTAAACATCAGATTTAAAATACAGATAGTATTGCAGATACATTGTACCATCAGGCCTTTTAAAATAAAGTAATTTCATCTCCCATTATTAAAATAGCAAGCAAAATTCACTGTAAACAATCATTATTAAATGATTGGAAAAATAATCACAGGGTCAGATTCTCCTTCCACACTGATTTTATTCTAGTTTAACACCCTCTGTTTCAGTGGCAATAGAGCTGGGTAACTGAGAGTTTGTAAAAACCCAAATCAGTCCCCCTGTAACTATATACACAACAGACTAGGTCTCAAGCCATTTGATAATGGTAACAAGGAGCATTAAACCCACAAGATTTGATCCCCATCCGACTTGTTTTATGGATTCTAGCCACTTGGAATCTAAACATAATAGAGCTTCTGTGGCAAAACCCTTCCTGATACCCTTGCCTTCCGATACAGCAGGGTAGAAAAGCCTATGTCTGAAAACCTGTTACAATCTGAAGATCCCACGGTCTTGGACAGCCTCCCGAGGGAGCAATGGGCACTTGGGAATCCCAGGTCAGTATGCCAGCCAGAAAGATATGAATAATAGTTGTACCTGTGCTTCCTTTAATATTTTGTTTGGAAGGATGATTAGAAAAGGTAAGTACATTTGAAATGTAACACTAATCACAGCTACTTCCTACACATGTCAGTCATCAAGCCTGCAGGCAGTTCATTTTTAAATGCATTAATTCCCTCCCTCTATTATATTTCTCCAGGTCATTCTTTTGTCTCTTCACAATCTAATACTATGTTTCTCATAAGATTATTTTAATCCTTGTTGTGTATTGATATTATTTCTACCCCAGTGAAATCTCTGTATCCCTCCAAATTATGCTCTTCCAGGCTGAGAAGCAGAGCAAACCTCTTTGCAAATGTGGAAAGCAACCATAAACTGGATAAAAATTCAACCTTTGATGTAAGAATCCTACCCCTTTAAAAGAGCATCCCCAGATGATTAAATCTTACTCTGAATATAGAACAAGTCTTGATAAATTTTTGATTAGAAAGTCCACCTGGCTATTTAAACTATATTCTGTATCCTTCATCTTTAAAAACTTAAGCAGGCCCAATAAAATTTTGTTCAGATTTATATATAAAATTGATTATTATCCTAGGAAACACGAAGTCTCAATGCAACTGTGTGGAATATTAGTGCATTTTCATTTTGCTTTTCAAAAATCATAAATGCACCATTTTAAGTATTTATTGTCAGTCATTCAGCTCATTGCAGATGACTCACCAAATGTTATATCCTCTTTAAGCTGACTGAAGATAATGAAGCAAATTTCTACCCACTATTGATCTATTTAACAAAACATGGGTGAAGGGCTGAGAAGCCATCGCTTTCTCCACTCTATGTGATTTGAGTTCTCTTGTCCCTTGTTTGTTTGTTTGTTTGTTGAATTAATGTTGTTGAGAGTAGGGCACTCCATAACCGTGAGCCTAGTGACTGTTGTCCGCTGTGAGCTCCTGAGAGCCACCCTTGGTACCCACGCATGGTCCTCAGACTGCCTCCACACATGGCCATCTGTCATGACTGCACGGCGCCTCTCCACAACTGGGTCGGATCTTGCCTGAGGGCACTAGGTTCCAGACAATGCTGGTTCGGATTAACAGTTTGGATAACACTACAAGGGCCATCTGTTCTACAGGAAATCCTTTCTCTGTGTGAGCGGCAAAGTAATCACATCACATAACTATATATTTGTCATAGGATTTTGGTACATGTTTTGGTACATAGGATTTTATGTACCAGGAATTATAAAGACATGTTATTTGGAACCGGAGAGAACACTGTGCAAAAACAACTGCTTTCATTAGATCAGGGTTGCTTGATACACTGAATATCACCAAGTAAAGATAAAAAACAACCTAGCGTTTCAGCATGGCTACAACACTTGAATACTTCAGGTAAAGCATAAGAACTGAAGCGCTACCTAAATCTTCCTAATAAAGTCTATTGCTTCCTGAAGATCAAAATATTGATCCTATTGAATGGGATTACAAAACTTAACTTTAGTAAGGAAGTGCAGCTCTTCTGTAGCATAAGACAGGGTACTTCGTACTAGTGTGGTGCTTGTAAAAAAATTATTTGAAGAAATATGTTTTATACATTTTACTCAAGTATATAATTAATTTCTAGCAAATTAAGCATGAACAAAGCCTAATGACTTAAGTTTGCATGTAATTACAGCACACTAAGCTTTCTATATCTTAGAATGTGATTATTTTTTACAGTCCAGACATCTAATTGCCTAATAGGTTGTAAAACTAAACACTGTTGACTGCACAGCCACGTTTCTTAGAATGTGATTATTTTTTACAGTCTAGACATCTAATTGCCTGTTGACTGCACAGCCACGTGCAGATGAAGATACAACAGGTATATAGACTGACTCATAGGGCTTGATAGATTGTTGCTTTCTACATCAGAGAGCAATAGGAATCTTCCATTTTGTGGAATTTCAGGAGTATTATTTACTCATTTATAAATACTCAGAATTACTTGCCCTTTAAAATATAAAAGGCAGAATTGTAAAATTTATGTACTAGCCAAAGGTTACTGCCCTCTTTTTCAGACATATTCATAGCTTCCATTATTTGCAATACAAGAGGCATCAAAGAGGTTTTGCAAATGTCTGGTAAGATCATACGGTAGATTCATTCTTTTTGATCTACTTAGGTTCAAAAAGATATAGCAAACTTGAATGAACTTCAACATTATTAATAGGACAGATTTCAAAGCCAATAAATCAAATTTCCTATTAACTATGATATAGTTATAAGACCCTATGATAACAAGAAATAAAACTTGAAGAATATAAATAGTAAGGAAGAAAACCATTGAGACAGTACTAAATGTTAGGAGTTAAATGATGAATTAGGGAAGTTAGAAAAGAAAACAGAATGAAACCAAGAAATGTGAATAAAAGACAAAGGGCAGTGAATGAACCATCTTTCAGGGGAACTGTGGAAATCCCATTACCTCCAACACATTTTCTGTTCTACTCTTACACCCTTCCTATCATTATCTTGATGTAAATCATAATCATAAAAACATGCAATAAGAAAAACTCCTCATTGACCGTCTCTAGTCTCCTGTTTCCATAATAAATGCCAGTTCTTCTTGTATACGTCTCCCATTTTATCAATAGTGCAATATGCAGTCATCACCTATCATTGTAGCATAATATAAATAGTTATCCTATTGTTTTCTGTATCTTCATCTATAACAAAATGGATTTTCCTGTGCAAATATATTTCCTATCTAGATACATAAAATTTCTAAGATGAATGCAGTTGTCCCTTGCTCTATCTACAAAGCAAAATTACACAATCAAATCTGTGCCCGTACAAACACTGAACAAAATATCAGCTAACACTGTATGTGTGTTTAACAGTAATTGAAGGTCATTTCTTTTCTCCTTCAAAACAATACTAAAAATTTGAAAATCTAAACAGCAGAAGCTTGCCAATATTATTTAGTGTTTTATTCACTAACAGCATATCTGGAAAGCACTCCAAGCCATGTTGAAGCCAACGTGGTTTCTGAGAGACACCATCCTCCCATGGCTCATGGAACTGCGGGTTCAAATTACTCAAGTTAATTGACTAGTTGGTGTTAACCTTAGGTCTGGACATTAGGCAGAGGCCCTAATGATTGTCAGTGACCTAATGACCCTAGTGATTGTCAGTGAAGAATGGTCAGGGTTGGGAATTTATCCTCTTGCTAAGGAGAGTGGGCGGAATAAAAACTTTGCAACCACAACTATTGTACATGATAAAATATCAGAAAATGTGTAATTAACTCATTTTTTTAAAACATAATTCAATTAGGATAAACAACGTTATCTAAAGAATGGGTTGTACATAAACATCATGCTATTTTACGATGCAAGTTGGAAATTCTTTTTATTTTTTTAGTGTCATTTCTTTCTTTCCATCTATTTTTTTTCCTCTGGAGCTGGTCACATTACTTCTGGCCTTAAACTCTACTCTTTCTCAATCAAATCAGCATTTATTCGGTCTCCAAACAATGGAAAAGTTTTGCTGTCAAAACTAACAAACCCTCAGAAAGAATTCAGATATGTAGAAATATTTTCATCCTGAGTAAAAATGGAAAGCCTAGGTTTTTATAGTAGGGAAATGTCATAAATATTGTCTACACCTCTCTCTCCCCCCTCACTCCTCCTTAACATCACAGCCAAAATTCTCATTCCCTATGTAGATTGTGAATCTATGCAGGACCTAGGAAAATCGCAAGACAAGTAACTAAGTATTTTCTTCTTTTTTTTTTATCATTAGCAATCTGCTACACATCACTTTGGACAAAGATCTCCTCATGGTAATAGATGAAGCTCCATCTGCTGCTATTATTAACTACCTTTGATACTACTAATCATGAGATGCTAATTCATCTATAGATTGCGGCATGACCGAATGGGACGGATGTTTAGAAGTTTATTCTTTTCCCTCCACCTGTATGGGCCTTTAGAATGATATCTACTTGGCCATTTTGTGTAACTTATATGCAGTGTCTTCAAAAAGAAGCAAGTTCAGGATTTTTTTTATATTGGCCACTCCC
>NW_010580928.1:193560-225535 GCF_000705375.1 Tinamus guttatus | reverse complement strand
AGCCTGGAAGTGGGAAGAGTAATCTGGAGAAAGATTAACAACAAAGACTGAAGCAATTGGCTCTTTCCTCTGATTAATCACAAAGGAAATAGCCACATATACATTGGTCCTTTTAACTGAGAGAATACACCCATCATTAACTACTTGATTTTTTTTAGTAAAGGGTAATTTCAGTATTGAGACACAATGGTATCTCAACAGTGGTCTACTCAGATCTCAAAAGGAGGTAGCAGGCTAGGAGCACTTCTGCTAGATCTAGGTTTTGAGTGATTTTCTAGTTTTACCTTTTCTCTCTCCATGGGCAAGGCTTCTAGTCTTAGACTGAACTTCGTATTATATTACACATTGGGACAATCATCTACACAGAATATTCCAAGACTATTCGTACCTGCTATCATTTCACATGTGGACCTTGTCACTCTTATCCAACGCAGGATACCAAAGGGTTAGGTTATTACAAAGCAGTCTCCTTAGATTACATGATGAACACGGTTTGAGCCCATGCCTGCCATTTTAACAACAGCCAGGTTTCCAGTTAACTGAGCAATTTACCTAACACTACACAATTTTGAATGATGAAATCAACAACAGACTGAACAACAGCAAACGTAATGAAGACAGTCTGCATCATTGGGAAAAAAAAAAAAAAAGACTCTGAATGTCTTATCTGCATGAGAAGTCTTTTCCAAGCCAACTTACTACTAATACACACTCCCTGTCCCCAGAAAGAAGAAATGAATGATGTTTAGTCAGGTGCTATATTAAATTATTAAATCCGGAATCTTTCCACTTTATCTTTTTTTTTTTTCTGAAAAAATACAAATCTGTGTGACTTCTGTTCACTATGGAGTATAATTGCTTTGACTGTAAACAGTTTTCGCATCTTTTGCTTACTGTCATGGTTAATGACTAAGCAACTAGTGAAAACAAATTAAGATGTATTTGTTTAAAAGTCTTCACAAGCTGCTGTAAAAGAATAAAGTGCATGAACTTTAATGTGTGTCTTTTTTATTATTGAATGAATCTGGAAGTAATAAGAAACAGAACATAGTCTCCAGTCCAGCTCTAGTTAAAGCTTTGCTGTTGGTCAGTAGTAAAGTTTTAACTTGGCTCAACGCATCAACTAAGACTAAAATCAGGAGTCTACATTTGGTGCTCCCACTCCTTGCTTATGCCATGTTGCTAGGCAGATAACCAGAACTGTAAGAAAAACAGCCTGACATAAACAGTGGGATCTACATTTCACAAGCAAAAAATATTTTTTAAAACTGTGTAAATGGAAATATAAGAAGAACTTAGTAACAGTAGCAAAAACAAACAAACAAAAAGTTTAAACCATTGAAGAGATTCAAATACAAATACCTTACAAAAAGTTTACTTTCAGTGCACATTAAAAGTGATAGAGGTCTGAGCAATGATGCATTTTTCCCAGAACAAATGTGTTGTGTAACAAAACCTTTGTTTGATTTTCAATCTTAAGACTTACAAGAGGGAAAAAAAAACCTGTGTTCTTGCAAAGTTTATTTGATTTCATGAAAAGTAAACCAGTGTTTTGAGCTGATGTATATTTATATCTAATTAAAAGCACATACATGCATAGAAAGGAATATTCAGAGAAAATACATACAGAGCTTTGCTTGGCTAATACATTCCCTTTTTCATTCTCCAAATAGAAAAGAACTAGATTTTATTCTCTTAGAGCATTTGTAACAGGGCAGGGAAGGCCATTCAATTTTTAAAAAATATTAGAGATTTTAGAAAAAAATAATTAATCCCATAGTTGGGTTCTTGGGAGGGAAGGTAGAAATTGGTCAAAAACCTCAGACACGAATGTGTTGACATCACACACAGTGAACAGCAGATAAGTAGGAAACTTATGGTAGGAAAGATAATGGAACAAATATGGTGAAAACACCATAGTTTATTAACGACATTAAAATTTTTGACAATTTCGAATTCAGTTTGCAAAACTTTGATGACTACTGCCATGAGAGATGCCCTAAGATTCAAGACACCTGCAGGAGGCTGCCAGGTGTGACAGAGGATTTACCTTTCTGAAGGGGCAGATGGTGGGACAGCTCTAGCACCCAACACGGCAGAGAGCACCGCACTTGGGCAGCTAAACGCTGCATCTGCCCAAAGACTGCAGCTAACCTACGGATGAGGAAAACTAGGACAAAACCCAAGGAAGGTGTGAAGAAGAGGAAGAAGAACGAAAAAGAGAGAAAAGATGGGAAATTCTGTTTCTGATTTATCCAACTGGAACATAGTAAGTTTAGCTTTTTTAACTGGGTGTCCACTGGATTTTTTTCTTGATCTGACCCAGTAATAACCACACGATGCTAATGTCAGCATAAGAGAGGCAGCAGAAACAAGTGGCTACCAGCGGTATGGATTAAAGTGGCTGGCTAATCACTGCCTAATATGGATTTCTTCTGCTCTTTTAGAACCCAGGTATATTTTTGGTTTCTTCATGCATGTGTTGTGTCTCCCTGATAACATGAGTATTTACTTTTTTTTTTTTTTTTTCTTACTATTTCATTATTTCATCAGCTATTAGTTTCAGGGTAGATACAAAATCCCAGATAAAATTCTTCCAGGATAACTCCAGTTCCTCTGAATCAAATAGCTCAAATCAAGAAAGATCTCAAAACACAAACTTTCTTGGCACAAAGCAACAGAGAATGTCTGTTTCTGGATTCATCCACAAAGTATCCATAAATGAAAAGGAGAAGAAAAACCTATCGGAATATTCAAATAATGTCTAGATGTGGAGAGTATCATTTGACTCATGTTGTATGGTCAGTGTCAGCAACTCAGATGAACACTGACTGAGGGTTTTTAAATTGTTTTCTTTTAAACTGCAGTCTTGTGCAAAACATGGTTAGACTAAGCAATTTGAAAATAATAAGAAAACAAAAGGCAAAAATGGAGACAAGCACCTTATAAATATGTCAGCTGTAGACCTATTGCATATAGATGTGTATAAAAATCCACAGACTGCATTAAAGATATTATTGCCAAATTCACAAATTTGTTATTTCCCTTTTCAAATGGGATTTTTGTTTTCCTAATATAGAGTAGTTTGAAATCTGAGAACACTCTACGCCAGTTTAAAAAAAAAAAAAAAGTTGGAAAATTGGAAAATATTCAGTCACAGCTGGATCCAAAGCAGCAATAGATTCAAAGTTAACTAGTTTGTCCCCCTGCTGGGAACTTATATCAGACACTCTGGATTTTATAGGGAATATCCACGGTTTTTTGTACAGAATTTACAAGGTTACTCCCAGCTGATTAAAAACAAAACAAAACAGGAATAGGTGGTAGAGTCTGTCCAGGTATCCCTTCACCTACACTATGTTTTCTTCATTATGGCATTTTTTTAACCTCTCACTAGAAGGTTTAGCTGGCAAGTATCTCCTTCTGGCGTATCCCGGATTCCAGAAATTAATTACTACCCCTTCAATCAACATGGTGCCACTTGGGGTCTGCTGCAAAAATATGTTTGACAGGGTTACTAGAAAAGACTGGGGCTAGGCGTAATATATAAAAGGAAAGAATTTTTCTGAGGGACTAAGGAAGCTGATTTTCTGTTGAAATTATTTGTTGCCACTGGGATTTTGCTGCATCATTAAAGCATTATGGGAGAGATCTGATGAGTGTCAAAACACTATCATTAATTAAGTGATATCGAATTGATGAATATAAATTAAATCCTTGAATAACATCTTCAGTCATAAATCTAGGTAACAAATACATAATTAAAGCAATATACCATTTTTGGGGTAATATTGCAAATCAAATACCACTTTCAAACATTGCACATATTTCAACTAACTTAGACTTGCTAGTTTATCTGAGCATATGGTCTGTTCTCACCACATGCCTTAGATTTCCAAATCTAACCATGATTAATAGGATATGTCAAATAACTGTTGAAGGAAATACAGTTTCAAAAGGCAAAGCTGATTAGTATATTGATTTAGATATTAATTTTATGCATTCCCTTGCCTTTTTTTCCTATTATTTGAAGCTTTAGGAAGATCAGTGGTATCAGCATCTCTTGAGTCAAATAAAGGGTCCAAGTGTTGGCAAGTGTGTAGAAGGACTTACAACAAGAGGAAGTCCTTTTAATGTGAAGAGGACTTGGGTAAAGCAGACCACACTTGCTTTCTCTATATCATTTGTTTTGGGTGCAAGAAATCAGATTACAATCTGTAACAAGACTACCAAATGCTTGGAACAACCTGCCCATAAACAATTGTCTTCATTACTATAATGCTATATCTGCGTCAAACCGGTGACTCAAGTGTGGAAAGCACAACAGCCCTATATTAAATCACTCAGCAAAAAGATAAAAAAGACTACTAAATCAGCATTATATTGAAAAATCACATTGAAATGAATACATGGGATATCATATATTTTTCTAAAGACATTCAGCTTTTTTGCATATTGAAAACTAATTGTATTAGCACACTAATCTATAACAGTGAAAAATGCTTTACAGTTCATCATCTCTCTAGAAAAGATAGCTAGAGAGATATCATACTTAACACTTTTTCTTAGAAAACACAGTTGGAAATAAACTGAGTTTGTTAAAATCATTTGAAAGTGACAGCAATTTCTTGGCTTGCCCTGAGTTGTAACAAAGCCAATTGTTTCTATGGGACTACTCACCAATACTCAGTTTTACTTTTATTACTCAGATGACAGGAAAGCATTATAAACATCAAAACAAAACTGAATGTGAATGTAAAGTTAAACTACAGAAAAGGAAAAAGACAAATTAATTAACATGTTTTTCCGTACAATTTATTATCAGAACTCTATTATTGTTTTGAATACTTTGCTACTGATTCTGCTTTCTTACAGTTTTTTCATCAAACATTTTTACATTCTGCAGTATTTAAACCCTACCAGTCTTATATCATGGGATTTATATATTTAGATTCAACCTTTGCTTACAGATTACTTCTTACATTCAGTGCTCATTCCTCTTTCCCCCAAGCACTATGTGCCCTGAGAGTGTTTTTATTCTCTTGCTTGTCCATCTTTCATTTCCACATTTGTATGCACTCAGAGTATCAACACAAAGTCTCAATGAGCAAAGCATGTAACTTCTCATTGACTCTACTCTTTCCTTTCTGTTTCCCAGAGGACAGGCATTCTGTTTCCAGTGTTATTTAACATTCACTGTGCACATTACTGCTCTCACTTACTGTGCTGCTGCTGCTCTATTTCCTGTATTTCATACTGATTTGTTTGATAATATGTAATTAAAAGATAAAGTCCCCTAAATTTGCATGTTAAATAATACGAGATATTGCGGATTACTCAGGATACCCTCACTGCATTTCAGAATTAATCTAAATGCATATTCTCAGTACTCTTATTTCATGCACTGAAATACCTTAGAGTCAACTTCACAAATATGTTTTAGATATTTGGTAACTGTGTGCTCCAACTTAGCAAGAATCAGGAGCAACGAGAAGAATGAGGCCAAACCTCACCCAAAAGCCTTTGCAGCCCTTTGGCTGGACTTCTCTGCACTCATTTGTTTTGAGCTCTGACTATTCCTGGCCTATTCCTATTCCCAGACCATGTGTTCCCAGTTCATCCAAGAAGGTCCTCAATGAAGCATTTCTAGGTAAAAGTAGGAACTAACTCTGGGATAGCACAAAACTGGAAGTAAGTATGGCTAAGATCATTATTTATTTATTTTTAATACAGTTTTATTTTGAAAACTTGTTTTTCTCCATAATTAACAAAAAGTTTCTAATCTCTGTTTTTTTTTTTTAATCTAATCTTTGATGTGAAAGCTTCTGCAGGGAGTTCTAGATCTATCAGAACTCAGTTTGCAATTTATAATGACTTTTCTAGATACCACAGCTACAATCTGAGATCCAAAAGTTAGCTTGGGCTATTTGCACGTGACATAGACTGTGTGACTATCTATGCCAGAAATAGACTATGAAGGCAAATGAAGGTGTTTATTGAAATGTATTCAATATTAATATTTTATATTTTATAACTCTTTATCTTCACAAACTATTTTCAAATAATAGTATACTCTAATATCACTTTTTTAGGGGACTAATTTTAAAAATCTCAGTCCTACCGTGCTCGCCCAAGTCACTGAAACTGAAAACTGTGTAAAGACTGCAGGATTGGTCCCCTATTAAAAAAGTCTAAGACACATGGTGCTGAGATTAACAAAACAAAGTAAGTAAAGCAGCTATGACTTGGCACAACGTTTGACAAGCTGCAGAAAAGCAAATGTTTAAATAACTGAAGTGGTACTGATTTTCTATTCACAACCTTTTCTCTTCTAAACAGTATCATATTCTTTTCCAGCACATTTAGATTGCAAGTCAAGCTGTGTTTTACTTTTTATTATAATAAACCCAGTCAGTTTACTGTAACAAAGACATACTAGTGGTGATCAGTGTGAAAGCCAGTACGAAATCAGGCTAGGAAAAAAAAAAAAAAAGGCAAATGCTAAAAAAGGACCAGCCGTCTGGAAAGTTCCTGATTCATGTAAAAAGAAAATAAAAGGCAGTGTTCTCATGAGACTAATGCAGAATACCAAAATATTTTAAGACAAAACCCTCCATATAATTGCCTATGACATTTGTAAAAAGTAGCAGATAATTCTTCCAAATAATACTAAGTTTATTAAACACAAGTCTTCCTAAAACAAAATATCATTAAAAAAAAATTCTGCTCTTCTCAAAATTCTGCAAGAAAAAATGTATTTTTTCTAGCTTATTTTTTCCCATGTAAAAAATCATTTTCTTGGCTATATTCAATCTATGTGACATTATTAGGATTTGGTACGTTTTATTAGATTTGCAATATCTGTGGTGTACAAAATGTATACATAAATATCTTACCAGACTTCTAACTAATGATCTTTCATTTTCAATTTCTTCCTTCATTTGGTCTTGAATTTCCATTAACTAAAAATATAAACATTATAAACATTTAAGAATAAATGCACGATTTCTTATTACAGACATTCTCCAAAAATCCTTTCTAGACATAATCCCCCTGCTCAAGAGCTTGCATGTGGAAACATATCTTCATATTGTAAGTGGAAAAAGGGTTCACTTAAAGCTAGATACTTTTATGTTAGGCTTAATAATGTCACGAGAATCAAACATACAAAACGTACAGTTTTTAAGACTCAAACAAAAGAGATGGTTCTAGGAGAGAGTGTAGGAAGATGAAAGAAACATTACAGTGGAGACTGCGTTGACTTAAGAAAACAGAAATGTAGATATTTGTGGAAACCTGTTAGTTAAATAGTAGTGGCAGTTTGGAACTACCAGGATTAAGTCCACTACTGTATTACACCTCTGTAGAAAGATCACTGGGCTACTATAACATCTGCAGTAAGTTCTGAGATATCATTGTAAAACAAACTCTGTCAGGCAAATTTCACATCTACTATCACCAAAGACAAAGGCTGGGCCCAAAGAACAATTTAAGCATAAATCTTTGGAAATTACAGAATCAACAGTTACATGAACAGTTACATTTCATGGTAAAGCTTCTATAGGTTCTGCTATTCTTGCGCTGCCTAGTTAGGGCTTCTGTCACAGCAATTGTCATCTGGAATTTGCAAGTTAAACATCTGTATTTCTCAGTGTCACAGGGATCCGAGTTTGTTAATTACTGAATTTGCACTTAGAACATATCCAAAACCTGGTAATATTGAGTTCAACACTGCCATTCATTTCCTCTCACAAAAATGGAGAAACGCTCTCCTGCTGCAAACTAACCTGGGAGTTAGACTGCCCACACACTGGCTGGCACATGCAAGATTCTCTGCCTCTGGAGGCTTTATGGTGCTTGATTAAAATTTCCCAAGTCCTAGAACAATAGCTCAAGTACCACTTTATGAAGAGAATAAGCCACCAGTTCTGTTCAAGCTGTGCCATTGGATACAAAGAATATGAAATTCATGAGACAAGATACTGAATACTCATGCAGGAGCTTCATTGCGTTGCAAAGCTGGGACTCAGTGAGAAAGGGAGTGTTCTGACTCGATAGATCATTTCTGTGTTTTACTTTAGATTATGAATTACTAAAAAGTAACACACAACAACAACAGCAAACTCACACTATGCACATACACGAACTCCAGAAACACTCAGCAATAATCCAAGAAAACAAAGAACAAATCTTTAGGAAATTCTCTTCCTATAAGGCTGAATATGGTAGTAATTAGTCTAGATATCTTGATCTACCTCTTGATATCTTTGCATTTAGCAAAAATAAATTCAACTTGAAAGAAAATTTTCCCACAAAACATAAGGTAAACTAGTAGCTAAGTCATAGTTGCGTGAATCTACAGACTCAAATATCCTCAGGTTCACCAACACCATCATTGATGAACATCGTCAAGTTCAACAAGGCCAGTAGCCTGGCTAGTGCTCTAGAAGGTTTTCTGAGAACTGTTTTCTTTATGTTACTTGCATATACAAATCTTGCCTTTAAAAAGATAAGGAATGTGCTTCATTTTTTATTAAAGTACTCAACTCGTTTTACTGTAGTTTACTGAGGTTCTGAATTTTAACTGCATTTTAAGAATACTAGGCAATATGACAGGATGAGAAAGTCCAAATGACCACATTCACTAAAGGAATGCCAGTTCATTATTACTCTTCAGTGAGTTATGCAACCATAAAACAAAAATGTGACAGGATTCAAGTCAAAGTCTATTTTCCAGCATTATTGGGACTATACATTGCCAACAGCCCAAGCTTGTTACTATTCCATGAGGACAATAGATCATAAATGTAAAAATTACAGTACCTTTTGAATAGTCCGCTCATTACTTTCCAGTTTTAATTGCATTCTTTGAACTTGCTTATCTGAAAACAAGAGAAGAAAAAGGAAGACCATGAAATTACATGCCTGCACCAATGTATTCACAATGTTTGCTGCAGGTCAGTCCCTAAACCCACACAGGCTCACTGGAAGCAAGTCCTGGCAAAAGTGTGACCTTCACAACCGCCCTTGACATTCACAGCCTTCTTCCTGCTATTCAGCTGGCTGCTCAGATAAAGATTAAGAGTAAGTTCAAGAGCCAAGTGTGACTGCATGCCCACAGCTTTTCATTAATCCTAATTCTGGATATCCTTGCTGTTAGTCACAGCCAATACAAAGTGCTTTAGCAGGTGGTTCTTTATAGTTCATACAAAACTATCAAAAGATGAGACGTAGCATTTAATCAGATGATAAACATGAATAAGGAATATCACCTAAGTCAAATTCATCTTGCCACCATCCAAGTCGATATTGGATCAGTCAGCTTGGCCAGAACAATAGTAAAATGCCAAATCCTATTCTATCGCCATAGTTTTTAGTTGCATCCACTAAATATTTCACACTGGCAATATATGAGAGGTAACTTGAAAGTTACCTATACGACAAAAAGAAATTCCTTTTCAGAACTATCGTAAATTATATGTACCAAAAATAGTGATTGCCTATTTGATAAAACTGATTCTGTTAGAAAACCTCCACAGAAACACAAATTTTATGAAGAAATGCACATTCAAATACTTTGCAGAAGCACAGAAACTGCTGTATAAAAGAGTAGATTTTAATACAGTCTCCTTAGGGTGAGATAAAATAGTAGACCGTGATTTAAAATATAAATGTCTACATACAAAAACTTTCTATTTTATCAACTTTACAGTATGTGTCTGTCATGAAATATGAACTCTAGCCACATTGCTAGGCAATATTAGAAGTCTCAAAAGCCATAGAAATATTCCTTTGTCATAAATTAAAATTATGTTAATATATGCATTAAAATTAGAATAAATATGTATGAATTTCTCCACAAACACATAGAAAATTAGCATTCAATACCAGAAAAAGATAGCAGTCCAGAAATAAGCTGCCGTCTGAAACATGTTAACAATGAATTTCGAGTTTAGTAACATTTCTTATATAATGCATTTAAACGAGTCGTTTTGATCTAACATCAGTTTAAAGTTTTACCTAATAAACAATTTTCCTTTTCAGAGCGTTTCAGAGTATTTTCAAGACGAAAAATCTTATTGTGCAGTTTAGAAATCTCTTCTTTGAAATCCTCGTTTTCCTTTTCAAGCATTGTTTTTTCATGGTCATCATCTTCAAAGGCAACCTGAAAGATTGCGATGCCTTGAATTTATAAGTAAGGACTGAAGGATTAAAATACGCTACAGTGGTATAATATTATACAACACAGTATCATATAATTTCTGAATTCTATTACAGGGACAAAATATGAATAGAAGCAAGTTGAGGCTCTAAATAGGTTCTTGCTGGAAGAAAGGCTGCAGTACATTATATACAAAGACCATAACACATGGGGACATTTTATTGACAGGAATAATGCATATCATACTGTTTGCGTGCCCTCATCATTCAGGTCAATTTATTATGGAGGCTGTGTCCAGGAAGGCAGCTGGGGCCTATCCACCCACACTTGCCTCTGTGTTGATGAAGCGCTGTCCGTAACTAGGCAGGCAGGAGAGACCGCGGACAGGCAACACCAGGGGGTTGCAAAGTGCATGGCTAAGGAGGGGGGCTTGTTGCCTTTGTGCCATTTCGCAGTGACAGTGCTGCCAGTGTCATGAGGAGCACATCACATGTCAAAGCGGTGAAGTTTCCAGGCTGGGAGCCGCATGGAGTCCATCAGGCCTTCTGATATCAACACAGTTGGTTTTCCACTTGGTGTCGGAGCCACCCAGAGGCAATTCATATTCTGAACATTAGCACGGCTTTGCATGCCTGTCACACATAGACCGTGCAGGGGTTTAATGCTATTGAAGACTACGGTTTAAATCTCTATGCAAACAGTGATTACCTTGTAAGAAGGTTCCAGGATAACATGCAACAAAGGACTTTAAAGTTATAGTTTTAGTAAAGCAAACTCATTTACATTTTTATTATGCGTGCCCTTTGTTTAAATCTTGCCACGTCCATTATGGAAAAGACTTCTTATGCAACTGAAGCTTATTGGGACAGCTACTCTTTTTTTCTTGTTGGTTTCAAAGCTATTGAAAACATTTGAATATATTGTCTTATGGCTGTCTAGATTTTACTGCCACATATTTCTTTTAAAATTATAGAAATGCTTTCAGAGCTGGCATGGATTCTTATAGTAATACCAGAATAATAACTAACTCCCGAAGCCATTTAAAATATTAACACAAAAGAGAAGAGTCAGACAGCAATTATTTTGCTTAAAAAAAGAAAATTTAGGACATTACTTGCTGTGCTTGGTAAAAATACTAACTCCTTTCTAAAATTACCAGAAAATAAAAATGTTAAAGAACTTTGAGAATAAAATTCCAAGGTTTTCAAATGACATATAAACTTTAACTATAATATATTTTTGAGTAAATCTAGTCCCTTTATAAAGAACATTTTTGACCTCTGCCTTACCAGGACAAATTATCAATGTATTACATAGAGTTGTGGCCACAAAGTTTTCACTGGTTTTATGAAAAATCATACAAATAAGAAGTGAAGTGCTTTGCAAAGCAACACATCATACACTTTTGTGGCTCCCCTTCCTTGATTGAAGGAACAGTAGTAGTACAACAAAAGCAAATAATAGCAACAAAAACTGCTACTTTTAATAGTACTTTTTTTTTTTTAAAAAAAAGCCAGTCAGATATTTCAAAAACCATTTTAAATATTTTTATACAATAAGAGATTTTAAGTTAAACTTCTGAGCTAATCATTAATGCATGATTTTTACTAAAAATTTTAGCAAATGCTGTAGACAGACGAGCACACTTTAGGGAGATGAGTTGTGCTAAAAATACATGCAAGCAATATTTGAGTAATTAAGTTCTGTCAGTAGCCAATTACAAAATAAATTCAGATTTTCAAAAGACTTTTTAAGGAACTGCTACAGCTCTCAATAGGCTTAGATATTTGTTCTTTGGTCCTGGCAGTATTTGAGCATCAACAGCTGATGATCAAAGAAACTGTCGTTATCATGAAATAAACTTAAATAATTTTAATTACTATTATGAGTTAACTTTAAATGGTATATCAGATATAATTGAAGTCTTATCTTTTACTGTTAAAGGAAAAGATAGGAAAAACACACCAGACGTTACTTTTTCGTGTTTTTTTTTTTACGTCGCACTTAGACAACCTTTAGCTCTAGCTCCACCATCTGTTCAGAACAAGAACTGCAAATAATTAACTATTCAGTCTCCTGCTGCAATGAGGACACTCATTAGCAAAATGAACAAAGGGACAATTTTCTGTAGCTACAGTCATCTGTTACACTTTGAGTGGCAGGTTTTGTAGTAATGTTCTCTCTACCATCTGCCCACAGCGGTGGTGGATGCCTTGCTTAAACCAGGGAACTTTAAATGGTAAGAAAGCAGCTAAAGTTTGGAAGACCATTACAACTTGGCTTACACTCGAGGTTTCAGTTCTCCTTACCTTATTGGTTAACTCTCCAGATTTTACTAGTTGAGTAAAATATGCATATTCTAGCCTTAATAAATTCTTCTATATGTTTGCTAAAGTGCTGTAGACTCTTCAGATTACACTTCTAATAAATTACTAGATAAATATGGATGCATAATTTTGAAATATAAAGAACTTAAGCCAGATTCATTTCACTATAGCGAGAGCATTCTAGCCAAATAATTATCTGAGTAAAGGCAAAAATATATAGCTATTATTATGCAACCAAGAAACATGCATTTCCTTTTGGTATTTAGTATAGTATTTAGTATTTTGGCTATCTAGTATACACCCAAAATAACTGATCAGCTATTTTAATAACATATATAATAAATATATAGCTAGGATTTCTGCTAGGACATAAATAATAGCTAGGATTTCTGCAATCTTTTGAACAGTCTACTGTATGAAATACAGTCTACATATGAAATATGATGCCTTTTACTGATGCTATATGATGATATCAACAATTAAAATATTTGGGCATATTTCACCTAAAAAGGTAAATTGTTTTTTGTTGTCATTGTTTATTTATTGCGTGAAAAAAAAATCATGATTGAAAACTTGTCATCCAAATTATTATGCACGTTTCGCTTTCTAAATTTTACTTCAGGTATTTATGTCTGCATAATTTATTCCACAAGAGGGTGCAATTGCACAAGTTGTCATGAAAAACACTAATCTACAAATACAGCACCCTTGAGTTATAAGGGAAAAATGTATTTTTTGTTTCTATAAATTTGGACTTTATTGCTGAAAACATCATGCTTCCATAATGACGTTTCACTGATGTGTTTAGAATTTTAATTCCTTCATAGCATGTACACATACATTTCACAGATTCGCAGTTTAAAACTGAACATGAAAATGTCTAACAAGGCCACTGAAAGAACACAAGCCATTACTTTTAAGCCAGTCATCCTATTACTGTAGCTGTATCTTGAATCAGCTAATGCATATATTTGGGAAGGGCTTCCAGGCTTGAAGTTTTTTTTAGAGATTAAGACGCCATCATTCCTTTGATCTCATCAGTTATTCTCTTATTTGGTTTCATCTTGCAGCCACCTCAAGATGAATTCATTACGATATGGTGAGTTTTATTGTGATATCCGTGGACACCTTTTAAACACAACACCAGTCAGGAAGGGACTAACAAGTTACTACTGGCACAAAAGAGCTCTACCCACCTTTGTAAGACATGTCAAGGCTGGATAAAGATTTAAGATAGCATAGCTCTGGAGGCAGCAGTGTGCCCTCATGGCCAAGAAGGCCAATGGCATCCTGGGGTGCATTGAGAGAGGGAGGTGATCCTGCCCCTCTACTCAGCCCTGGTGAGGCCACATCTGGAGTATTGTGTCCAGTTCTGGGCTCCACAGTACAAGAGGGATGTGGAGCTGCTGGAGAGAGTCCAGTGCAGGGCTATAAGGATGATCAGGGGCCTGGAACATCTGCCCTATGAGGAGAGGCTGAGGGAGCTGGGCCTGTTCAGCCTGGAGAAGAGAAGGCTGAGAGGGGATCTAATCAGTGCCTATAAGTACCTCAAGGGAGGGAGTGCAGAGGATGGTGCTGGCTTCTTTTCAGTGGTGGCCACCGACAGAACTAGAGGAAACGGCCACAAACTGAAGCATCAAAAGTTCCACAGGAACTTAAGGAAAAATGTTTTAACAGTGAGGGTGACAGAGCACTGGAACAGGTTGCCCAGAGAGGTTGTGGAGTCTCCTTCTCTGGACATCTTCAAAACCCTCTTGGACGCCGTCCTGTGCCACGTGCTCTAGGTGACCCTGTGTGTGCAGGGGGGTTGGACTAGATGACCTCCAGAGGTCCCTTCCAACCTTAAGCATTCTATGATTCGATGATTTCCTTGAAAACTTTTTGACAGAAAAACAGAGTATGTTATTATTTGTATAAACCTTTGGTAAGGTATTCGGATTCTCAATCTATTCTCAATCTATCTCAGCCTCAATCTATTTGATCTTTGCAGGGGGTTACACAACCTGTACAGTGGGTTTCACTGCACAGTATACACATATGACTTGGTTAAGAGGCAGAAAGTCCAAAATCTGGATCCAAGTCCTATAGGATTCTCCGTTACAAGCACTAAAAATCTCCAACTGCTTCAACTTGTACTAGCAAAGGGTGTAAGAGAGTTAAAGTGCTGCTGTGCAACTATTTGAGCCTTGGTAACAATGGCTTAGGTTTAGCACCTCACTTCCAGTGGAAACTATACTTTTTTACTACAATTTTAACCTACTTTGGTGCTCTTAATGTAGAAAGCAAAACAGCCTCACTGGTTCTTATCGAAACAAAGCAGAAAAAAAAAACATCACTATTGACTGTTGTAGCTGTGGATTGTTACATGAAAGAATAACTATCACTTTCTTCTGTGCTCAAGGACAGACTAAGACAGTTTAAATATTTAATTCTGGAAGAAATTGCATAGCTATGAATTCCAGCTGGAAAGAGACACCTAGTTTCTGCATAAAATGCACCTTAGACCCCACCTTTCCTCTTTACAGGCCCTACTGTCTACCCTAGGTGGCTGTCTCCACAGTTAGTTGGCTTTTTTCAGAGCTCATTAATACAGCCTATCTGGATGATATACAGGGAGCTTAGAAACAATGTGAAAGAGGTGAGCCCGTGCTAGGCTCTGCAAGAGCCTCTTTAGCACTTAGGACTGCCAAACTGCCTAAAACCTATCTGAGGTTTTTGCAAAGTATTATAGCTTTCTCACGTTTTAATGAACTGGAGATGAATATAGTTAACTCGGTTAGGAAAAGGATTTGTTATGTTGTAGAAGACATAAGAATTACATGTACATATGTGATATACTGAATTCTGTGGTTCTCATTTGGAAGTCAGAGACTGAATGCATAAAACTGAACAGGAAAGCCATTATAACTAGCTACTTGTGTCTCTATTTAGGTGGGAAAAAAGACTTATAATTATAAAGAGCCTTTTGTGTCTACGAATCGTTGCAGTAAGTTAATTACCATTTTCTAGAAACTCCTATTGTAGGGGTTAAAAAAATCAAACATGAAAGATTTTAGTCTTTGGATATTTTACAGGCAGGTTTAAATTATATTAACAGAATTCTAAAGAAAAAAATGAAGTTATTTAGAGACAGTAGAAACAAAAGGATACATGGGGAGAAGTATTTTAATCACTTTTGTAAGTACTAGTTAAACAAGAGTGGACTTTTCTATAATCGAGAAATTCATTTACAGAATAAAAATAGCACTGAGAGTAATTTTGATCAAAGAGAATTATTATTATTATTATTATTACTATTACTATTATTATTATTTTGACATACATAGAAAAAGTAGTATGACAACTAACCCCTAGCCAGGCTATTGTTTGGTGTAAATTGGTATGACATCAATAAAATAATATTGCTAGACTAATAATTACCTATTAATTACAAGGGAAAATCCAAATATCTTTTCAGTATCTTTTCAAACCAGTGTTTCCTATAAATACATAATGAGACTAAAAATACACATTGTTGAATGTGTTCAAAGATTGCATTTGGATAACGAGATTATGACCTTTTAAAAAGCATACCATTTTATCCTTCTCTTTTTCTTGACATTCATGCAATTTTCGTTCCAAATCTTCAATTCTGGACTGCTCCTCGCGCAGCTTGTTACGTAAAGCCCTCACAAATCCAGCTGACGGAGATTCCATGTCTTCCTCATTTATTCTGTAATATTTCTATTACGGGAAAAAATTCTCCAATCAGAGGCCAACATAAATCAGGCAATCTCTTTTCTAGAGCTACAAAGTACTCTTGTAATTCAAAGACATTATTAATACATGTTTTACATTTCAGAGTTCTGTTCTTGTAGCAAATACAAAATCTGAATATATCTGACCGTACTTCGTCAGAAGCGTATTATATCTAATATATAATTTATAATATTAGAAAACTCAAACATTCAGCAAAGAAAAAGAGAAAATTCGGAGGCACTGTATATCTTACATATCGTCAGACAAAAACACTGTTTCATCTAAAGACAAAGACAAGCACCCTCCAAGAAAAGAGGACACGTCGCCTCCTGCTGATGTGCTCCAAGATGGTGCATTGCCAACAGCCAGCCACCAGGAAACACAAAGCTTAAAAGTGCACTCTTTTTTCAGGAGTACTTACAGCACCTCGGCATCTAATTCAATGTATTTTCTAAAGTTAGATGATATATAATACTGCTCAACCTTCTAAAAATATTAATTCTAGCATTAGTAACTGTTCTCTCTTGTGAAATAGCATCCTTCTAGGAACTGACAGAACTGTGACCCTGCAACACCCTGGTGGGAACAAGGCTGTTAGCCCCTCCACGGAAACAAAATGCATGTTTTACTACAGTGATTTTATGAACTGGATCGGGGAAAGACAGTTTTTCCCCAGAAACAGAACTGGACACACAGTTAGGCTTGCATTACTGCATATGGTCTATATAGCAGTTACTCGGTCATATGTAGACATTTGCTTTTCTAATAGTCCGTAGAGATTAAGTTCATAAAGTCAGAGGAATCTAGAGAATAACCCAGTTTACCCTTAAGAAGGCACCTAAAATTGATCAGATGAATTGTGCCCTAAAAATACGTATTTATCTCCATTGACTGTCAAGGAAGTAAGGCCACCTTGGCTACATCATAAACATGTCTCCATTATTGATCAAATGTAACAGGAGGCAAATATCACTGTTTTATTTTTCTCTGAAGCGATTATTTCCCCAAAAGAGTCACTATAGGATGCTGAGAGGGTACAAAGTTTTTGTCAAATAGTTCACAATATAGGGTACATAAAGCCTAGTTTGATTGAATTTACTTTCTTGCAGTGACTTCTAGCAAGATTTCACAGTTCTCATGGAAATTACTATTTCATACTTGGATTTGCAGTAGAATTTCCTTCTTCATGTGATGGTGCTACATGTTATTAGACAATAAAATATAACAAAAGCAAAAATAAAATAAACAAAAACCCAAACACTCCTCTCTGTAAAGTATTAACAAATCTTGTCATTTCTTTTTTTCACAGAACCTATCCTTTTACTCACTGCTAGAACCCAGCTACCTAGCTCGTGCTTCTTAGGTGCCCAATTCCATCCTTCATCTACTTTAAACTACACAACACTGCTGAAATGTGTATCACCTTCCATCACTAGCTCAGTGCTCACAGTGTTCTGATCTCCTTTCACGTCTTAATCAAATTCCTCACTCTCACGATTCCTCACATCTGTTCTTCCCTGAGCCTTTCTTCTTTGGTTCACTCACTGAAACGTCCATGTTATAAATGATGACAGCTATTCCTGTTCTCCTGTCCCTTCGCAAGTCTAGATGATATTCCATTCTCTAATGACACACACTTTTTCTTTTCCTTCCAAGCTCCTTTTTATAGTTTTATTTATGTTGTATTGTAGAGTGGATGCTGCTAATATATGACACACACTGCAGTGATACATACAGACTTGACTATACTATATATACATATAAACAACAGCAGAATAATTGTAGGTAAATATTGTCACCTTTAATAATCCACATAAGTGTTTTTCTTTTTCTTTATATACTGACTTTGTTTTGTAGAGAAGCACAAACTTGTATTTTCTATTTGTAAGTCAAGGAAGGAAGATAAAATTTATGCTCCATGTTTTGGAATTTGGATTGTTGTGCTGTTAAACATCCTGTTATCTGTTGACATGAAAGTTTGTGCATGGTCCCTAGAGGGCAGTATAAAGTCACTTAAAGAGGACATGATCGGTAATTATTATCTATTCATTAGTCTGAGAATTAACTTTAAAAATGTATCAGGACATTTTCATTTTTAAAACTAGATTGAACAAAATTTATTGTAGTTACCATATTTCCACTTCCTAGGAAAATCAGGACAGCCTATGGCCACCTAATGCACTTCTATAGCAAACAAATTGCTATAAAAGTGGAGGAATTCTTATTTTTCATTGGAGCAGATGATATTCTTATAGGAAGATAACTTCCATCACCTTTTAGAGCTATCTTTAGTGGGAATTAAAGCAAGTTTGCCCTCGTGGTAGCTAGTAGTTCCAGAAGATCCCTTCGTTTGCTCTTACTTCTTTCTATAATTCCCAATAACATGCAAAATTGTTAATTGTGTATTTGGATCTACTCCTATATTGCTTGATAATTTTGTGGTCAATTATTTGTAATCAATAAATGAAAAAAACATCTTCCTCAAGTGTTAACTCAGATACTCATTCACGCTATAATAACCATGATGTTGCTCATCTAAGACTATGCTTAAGTGTGTCAAATTGCATACTTCATCAGCAGAAGAAAAAAAAAGTGCCCGTAAAAAAAAATTATTTTCTAGTAAAAATTATTTAAATACTTAGTCTTCATGAAAAAATCAAACACATCTTTCTCCAGATTTTGAAACGCAAAGCTGATCTCTGTAATTGATTCATAGTACATTACGCAGATTATGCAGTTTGGCAGTCTACTACCACATTATTGGTTAAAACCCACCTCGATACTCGATCTGAGAACAGCCAGCGCATCACATAATTGTTGTTGGTAGCTCTGTCGAATTTGGACTTCTTTCTGCAATTCAATTTGTAACAAATTACTGAGAATTTTGATGTGCAATAAAAGGAAACAACTTTAAAAAATAGTTTCTTCTTTTTCATTAAGGATTAAATGCTATCCAAACTTTTAAACTCGAAGAAAAATAAGAAAAAGCTAATGTACTTTTCCTATCACTTTTTCCACTGACAACATTTTTCGATCTCTTTTCAGACTTTAGCCAAATAATCAAACTGTACCTCTTCTCTGCAAAAAGTGGATTCAAAGCTGCTTTAAAAATGAGCACTTATTTAACAAGGACTGTCTCAAATGTTTAACATAGGAATTCATGTACCATTTTTTAAACTTTTATTTTCTTATATAATCATCTCAGAATTTTGAAACGGAGTTTGCTTCTTTACTCATACATTCCTTCCTCCTAGTGATTGCACACTATATATTTGCAACACAATTATCTAGAAACATTCATGCCAGTCAACATGTTTTGATTTATTATCTAAAGATCACTGCATATATATTTTCAAAGAAATGTTTGCAAATGAGCCGTAAATAATTTATACACACAAGAAAGTGTGCTAAATTTCTTGTCTATTAAAATATTACAAAATACTTATTAAAAATAATCACGGTACTATTTAAGATGTTTTCCTAGACAGGTTGTTAATACGCGGTGTACAATGCAATCCATATTTTATTAACTGCACACTTTGGAAAGTCACGTTTATATCTGCATTAGCACTTCTCGTTATATGCTTATTGTGAATACTTCCGTGAAATACTTTTCATAATGCACAGTATCACATCAATTTGCAAAGGGAGGGTATATGAATTACTACTGGTACCTAGCGAAAATTAACATGTAATGAACAAGAACTTTTCTTTTTACCCGTTTATGAAAAAACTCAATGTCTTTCAGTCTGTCATTTACATATTTACAGAGATTTGAAGTCTGCTCTTCAATTTGTTCTTCATGCTGTGCTTGAACGAGTGTTTTATAGGTAAAGAAATCATGCTGGAGGACGTGGATGAGCTAAAAAAAATCGAAATCCTTTTATTATTTTCATACTGAAGAATATTTTGCTATACAAAATAAGTTAGGCACAAGATATGAGGTATGAAAGGCACCTTATGCAGGGCTGGCAGATATGACACAGGACCTAAAGAAAACCTGTGACCTATGAAACAGGAGACAGCAGCCAGGTAAGAAATCTTGTGATATCTTGCACAAATTGCACCATGCGCTTATCTGTAGAAAAACTGAACCTAGAGGGAGAGTCTTCTCACATCTGTATTTGACCAGCTGAGTCTGTTCTCCAAATTCCACTGACAACAAAGACAAATTCACACTGAATGTAAGGGTGGTTTGGATGCCCTGCTCAGATAAAGACACCTGTACAAGACGCTGAAGTGTAGGTATCTTAATCTGTGAGCTGATTCTCAGACCAAATATCCAATTTGACTTTTTAAACAAAGAATTGGGCAGCTTTCCATAACAAAGGCGAAAAAATATTGTGTCAGATTGTTCTCTAATGAAATTAGCAATTATATTAAGAAACCTGTAATCACTTTTGTAAAGCAAAGCATGAATTATACAAACGTGCCAAAACTGATGTATAAAGTAGTCTCAGAGGTAACAATGATTTCTTTGTAATGTTTGTTGTGAGCATCATTCCCCTGTATCACTCTTGAGGACAATAAAAATTCAAATTGAACTTATAAAAACTGTAACTTATTAAATACAAGACCTGAATACTTTAATAGGAAAAAATATATTTCAATAGTCCCATCAAAAGGGAAGGAAACATTATGAGAATGATTCTGGATTTAAAGATTATTTGTATCCAGAAGTATAGCGTGTTCCCTGACAAATTAAAAAGCAATGTCCCCCAAACCTTTCAACACTGGATATTTTAAAGATATTTGAGTTCATTATTTGACAGTCAGAAGAGATTTGCGCAGTCAAAATACTTAGCTTTCTCAACGCCTCCCCAGCCCTCCCCGCATTTTAGGAAAAACTCAACAATCTGCCAGGTGGTACCTAGTTGCATTCTACAGGACATGTATATGTACATATCAATATAGATATCCAAATGAAAGTCCAGAAAGTGGTCAAAACTTGTTTATATACCCTAATTCCATACTCTGTAAAGGATCTTATGTCAAAAAAAAATCAAGATACCTGCATTTTAACAAGAAGTGACACAGAGAGTGCAAGAGAAAATGTATTTTTAGATTCTTAGAAGAATGTAATAGAACATTCATAGTAGAATGAATAACCTACTTTTTCTCAAGTCTTTGAGGAAGGTGAGGGAGGATGAGATTTTGTTTTTTTTTTAAAGTAGCACCAAAGGCATTTGCGTTTAGCTCTTATCTATGTATACATCAATAGGGATTTAAAAAGAAAGTATTTTTTTTGTTCATGTAAAGTCCTGAAGCATCTCCTTTAGTAATTTTCTACACAATGAAGAATTAGAACTACAGAGACATCTGATTTTGGTGCACTGCATCTCCCTGTGCAGGTCTCTAGGGGCACCCACCCTTCTTCACAATGATTAAGGCATTTATGTTACGTAGACTGGATAGTTCCTCAATCCAAAACATGCCATCCTTTCCCAGACTGAACCTTACAATTCGGTGAGTCTGTGTTTAAATTACATGTATAAAGCATGTAAATTACATGTATAAAGCATGTACCATTTGGGTCTTCTTGCTAATCTGCTTTTGAATACGCCATTTTCAATATAGAGGTACCATACCATTAAGATAGTTTAGCTGACATTAGGTAAGGTATCAGTGGAACTGATAGGCCCACATTTGTCTCCAGACTCTCAGCAGCTATTAAACAAGTTTAAGTCTTTAGAATTTTCACTTACATTTATGTTTTCTGTACATTAAACAACGTTAATCCCTATGTAGTGTTTTCTGACTCACACAGCCAGGTTAATTCAGTCTCTATCAATCTATCTATTCATCTATTAATAGTTAATTATCATTCTACTCTGAAAGCAAAAAAAAAACCATGAATTAGCTGAAACAGCCAAATGAAGACAGAAGAAGAGCTAAAACAGATTTCCTAAGAATTACACAAAACAGAGAAGACATCAAGAAAACTACATGTTATATAGCATGATGAAAACCCTCTTAAAATTATTTCCTAATTTACCTCCATTAAAGATTTTGTGGTAACAGTTAGCTCCTTTAGTTCTGGTATTTCTTTTATATCTGTTTGAGTAGCATGATCTGTGGTGTAATACCCTATTCTTAAGTCATCTGAAATGCAAGGCCTGCAATAAGAGACAGATTTCAAAAATACTTGACATTTTGATAATTGCATTAATCATTTAAGTTAGTCTTTTATTAATAACGGATACTCAGAGGTAAAGTTATTTCACTCGTATATATTTTTTTCAGATGAAAGGAGAATCTGAGTGAATAAAGACATTTAGAGACTGTTTTTCTAAGGTTATATTTGTTTTCTGAAGGTAGCTGTTTTCAATCAAATATTGAATAAAAATTATAACATCAAACAACACTGAGAATATTTAAAATAATAATGCAAAAGAGAATGCTAAAGAAAAAAACCATATGTTTGATCAGGAAATAGATTATTTTAAATGTCATGTAGAGAAATATATCAATACAGAAATCCTGGATTTAGGATTGGGTTTGGACCTGTTATATCTGATATTTTTATATTATTATCATATTCTAAAATACACTTATGATTGTAATAGTTTAATAAATTAGAATTTTTTCTAAGTTTTAGAATATTAGAATGTTAGAAGCAGTATTTTTAGCCTGTCAAAATGCCTTTCTCTTAGAAATGAACGTTCCTGCCCTGGTGTACATGACTTGTCTACTGGACAAGCTGCTAAAAACGGCGTTCAGTCACAGGTGCTCTGAAAAAGCTCTTCATTTAGCGAGCAGCTCGGCATATTGCAATTAGGAACATGACTGCCCATCATTGCATCGGTGTCCACGAGCTGGCATTGCCATTTCCCGGCTTGAGTTAGAGCGGAGGAAATCTGAAAGCTGAGGCGGTTGCAATGGCTGCTGTGAGGAGGCCCTGGCGCAGCCAGGACTCGAGCCACCCCGGGACGTGGGTAACTTCGATACCGTATGCAAATGGATTAGTTTCACAGAAACTCAATCTCCCCAAGAGGAGAGAGGAGCGTGTAGTGAGCCAGAGTCTGACCCCTCGGCCTGTGGGAGGCCCCCAAGGGCGCCGAGAACGCTCTGAAATGGGCTAAACGAGCAGCGAGGTGACACTCTGCGCCCGCCGCCTCACCGGCGCTGCGGCTCCAGCTCCTCCAGGCCGCAGGGCAGCGCCAGCAGCTCCCACGTCTCCGGAGCCAAGGGGGGCACCCAGGGCCCGGGCCCGCTCATGGCGCCGGCGGCGGCCATGGCGACCAAACCCCATCACACGCCTCACATTTCCTCAGCAACGTTGTTTATACGTTGTTTATGTTATTTTGTACTACTCGGCTCTTACTGCACATGTGCTACATCTCCCTTCCATTTTCCCCTCATTCAACATATTATCTAGTGCCATCTTTTTTTCCTTTACTGTTCAAACAATTTCTTACGAGTCTTTGCCTCGTTTAACCCACGTACTCGTTTAAGATAAGAGGACAGTGCTTTTACTTCGGAAATACAAAGGATTAGACCCACTTCATGACATATGTTGGAGAAGAGTCTAAGAGGGTTTCATGTGCTACGCAGAATTGTTTGGTCAAGAAACGTATTGAAACTGAAATGCATTGGCTTTAGCCACGCTTACATCACTTTGAACGTTTATCTGATTCACGCTCATCCAGTGTGTTTGAAAATAGCCATGAGATGCTCAGATAGCAATTTAAACAACAAAGAATGAGAAGAAAATTAGGAAATCTGGTGAAGTCAAGGGTTTGGTTTCAATTTACGTGCCGCAGGTAGAAGAAGGATAAAAACCCTTTACCGGACTTACAGCTGAGAGCTACTGGGAGTTCATCCAACATGCAACAAGCCATTCTGAGTAGCCTATTTGTTTTCATTATAAAAATGAATTATGTTTTTGCATTCTAGTCTTTAAACTGTGGAGACACAGGCAGCGTGAGACATGATGCAAAAAGGAATGCATTTTTTAATATAAAAAGGAATGCATTTTAAAATTTTTACTGATAATTCTCCCTTGATAAAAGTACATCAGAGACTATCAATCTGTGTTTGAATGCTGTGTTTGATTTGTATTGCTCTCTGATCTCACCTATTAATATCATTCAAACTGCAGATCATCTCAGCTTTGCTTGGATTCCAGTTATCCTTGGAAAATAGGGTAAGCATTTAAGAACATGGAACAATACCGCACACCTATAAATACAGGCCCAAACTAATGGCTTATTTAATGGAAACAGCAAAGATGCTACTACTGAAACTGTATTTTACGAAGATTACCACCCGTGTCTGCTCTATGTGATATATAATCATTATGGACCTGAAATGATTTCACATTTTGTTTCCTTTGTGCTAAATAAATCACTATGGATAATGTTTTGAGTCTAGCTAAGACTGCTGAAAGGTCTGTGAAAGAGGTCTCAGGGATTCATATGGCTTATAAGAAAAATGTGCCTCATGTTTTCAAGAATGAAAATAATTTTATTAATTGCACTATTTTTTTTCAATCTGTAAGCACCATTTAATTTAATTTAATCCAATTCACAGAAGACGTAGGAAAGAGATAGAAACTGACAACTTAAATGATAGATGTTAGTTTTGTTCTCGTTTTTGAGTTCAAGTTGAAAAGAGATAAAACCTATATTAGGGAAATCTAATTGGTAAGAAATGTGAGATATGCTGCAGAATATAAGTCACCAGTTACTACACGCACAACTGTTGTTCAATATAAAAGGGAAAATTATGTTTTAAAGTCACATGTGCTGAATAATAACTTCAACTGACAGTTGTAACTCTGGGATTCTTCTTGGTCATTTCCTCTAGTTTAAGTACCTGAGTGAAAAGCAGAAACTGTTACTTTGTTTACAAAGATGATTTGTAAAATCTCTGGTGCTTTGGAGACGCTTCCAACAATAATAACAATAAAAAACCCTATTAGAGGATCTAGGCCATGAACTACGGTTTTCACATTTGCTAATGAAAATCCAATGATTTCCTTATATTTTATATATGTTACCTTATTTGTGATTAGGGCCTGGTCTTTCCATTTTAAGTAGTGTGTTTATGTTAAGTAGCTTGATGGTTCACACCTAATTCCCTGCAGTCATAATAATCTTGTTTATTTAGAAGCATGCTTATTGTCTTGTCTGGGCAAGGTCAGCTATCTTTTAAGACTATAATCAGAAGTTATTTATTGTCTTCATCAAGTTCCCTGAAATGGAAGCTATGATATTTTAACCTTGACTTTGGAAAATGAGGTTAGTTGTAATCTTTGAAAGTTAGATCCCACTAGCCGCTGATCTGTGCGTGGTCTCTTGAGAAGTGCTGCCCTTCTGCTGGTTAGCCGGGGTCTCTCCCTTCTGGGAGGATAAGACAGTGGTATCACAAGTTGGTGACTTGTGGCCTTTCCTGCAGCACCGCTGGTTCTCACCATCACTCCTGGGTGGGTTCAGATGAACCTGACCATGAGTTTAGGTGAACTTGACCACTTAGGAACAGATGTTTGCAGGCACACATAACATCTTTTTAAACCAATATACCCTTCTGTTAGTTGGCCAAAATAAAGCATTAGCTGTTAGAATGGAACAGCAAAGCATTTTTGCTTCTTTTTTTGTTTTGTTTTGTTTTCCATGGTGAAAGCAGAGTCTCTTTAGTCTGAAACTGCTCAGTTCAGAATTACAATTCAGCTGTCAATGCACAGTGAAGCTACTCTCCCCTTCCAGCTACCTCTTTTTTTCTTTTGTTAATTTTGTTAATAATGATGATCTTGTTATTTATGATGATTTTACATATTCTGTGTCTTATGACTGAAATCATCAAGAATAAATTAATTTCTGACTGAGTCTCCAAGTATTTGACTAGTTCGCACACTAAGAGTGCTTGATAATCTGTTCTTACAAGACAAAATCTCAATTCTGTACTCCAGAAAAAATCAGAAACTATGGTTAGGTCACAAAAGGTCACATACAACTACTACTGGCATTTCTTATTTTTCTTCATTTTTTAACATGTTTTGTTTGCTGACCTGAGATAAATGCAATAAATTCATTTTATTCTCTATGGTCTTGTTGGAAATGAAAATGAAAAGACTTTGAGACACACAGTTCCTCTGCAGATGTGATAAAGCAGCAATAAGCTTCAAGCAAAATACAAGACACAATTGCTCCTTGTTTAAACCAGTTGCATTAATCCACTAGACAATTTGGAAGAAAAAGCACTCTCAAAGACAGACTTAAGGAAAGAAAATGACAGATTCTCTGGAAATTTCAGGCATGGAACAAAGGACTAGCGGAGAAGGATGAGATTTACTGTAAAGTAAGATCAAAGTGTTTACTGAAATACTGCCCCACTATTTTAAACCATAATGGTCCTTACGTTCATAGGCCATCCTTATTTCACCAAACTACTACTAGTGGTTTATTATTAGGATCCTTTCATAAAATGATTTGCGATTATGTCATAGCCGAAAGCCAAGCATGTGAGTCAATACTATATTTATCCAATGGCAGTTTCCATCCGTTTCTTTTTGGCTAGCACTGCCATTTAACTTAAGTAGGTCTCCTCACTCCCTAGTACTTATTCTGTGATATATTTCTAGGGATCACTTGCATCCCTTCTCAACCTTTAGATTAAGTAAGCCCAGAACATTTAGTCTGCTCTTGATGGACAGTCCCAGTTCTATCCCCAGGACTGATGATTTGAATTGCCCTTTGCACTAGTTCCAGTCAAAATGCAGCATCCCTAAAGCACGTTCACCAGAAATACATAGTATTTGCAATTAAGATACATTCTCCTCTGCTATATTCTATGATCCCCTTTGTCCTCTTCAAAGCTTCAACCCCTTAGGAGCCATAGCAATTCCACACCTGAATAGCGCATGTGAGTCTTTCTCCTGATAGTTTCCCTCCCATGATTTATGCTTAGAGCAGAAGTGTTTCCAGGCACTAGGCAGATTATTTTCCATTTTGTAATGTTAAATGCCATCTGGTCACCAAAGCCATTCTATCTCTAGTCTTCAAGTATTTCCTGCATGTTTCAAAAACTTGTAATAAGAATGCTTACCAGGTTTGAGTCATTAGTGAAGTCATTAGCACACTAAGTGATGGAGTAACTAATGAAACTAATGTTTCTCCAATAGCAAGGCACATGACCACCTTTTACTTGTTATTCTAATCCTTATAGTCGTATTAGAATTATGTAGGATCAGAAACTTCGTTTAGGTCCAGCTAGATTAGATGTATTACTCTGAATTACTAAATACGTAAAGCTTAATTTTCATTACATTGTATGTAAATCACAATTGTACAGTCTGTATTGTACATGTAGGTATGCAAAAGCAGCTGAGAACAGAGCAGGTTTTTACTGTGTCGAGGTACTTAGGTTTTTTCCCTGAATTCCAGGTCTACAACATGACTCGCTGGGCTGGTTATGTAAAATGTAACCACAGTCCTTTCCCACAGGAAGGACTAAGCAGTGGAATAACAAAGCTGTTCTTTGTAGTTCGTGTTTTCAGCCAGGGAATAGCCTATAATTACATAAATGTGGTTTAGTGCTACAATCATCTCTGTAAAGTGATGATACTTCCTTTGCTGCTGAGTGATGGAATAAAGGAAGGGAGAGCAAAAGTATTGCCAAGTTTTTGAGGATAAATGGATAATACTTTCTTTTGAATCATTCTTCATTTCCAAAACCTTTCTGTTGCAAGGCAACACATGGAAATGCTGACTGCTTGTTACCTTTCTGAAGTCTTTCACTTCAGGGGTGGGCAGTCTTGCACCTTTTTTCAAATGCAGTTATTTTATGCTTACAGGTTTTATCAAGATTAATCTATTAATAATATTTCCTGTAATTGTATATAGTGATCTCCTGTTTCTGCTATTGCTGTATTGCCTGCTTCCTCTACTTCCTTCACAATTTGTCCATGTCAGGGCTCTGTTCTGCTGTTGTATTAGCCAGAATATCTACTTCAAACCTACATTTGAACTAACATTTTAATACTTGTTTACATCATACTATTACCACTGCTTTAAATGAGGAGTGACATTGCTGATCCCTTTTTATAGTAGCATCTTAAAGCCCTTTTCACAATGACCACCACAGAAACAGTCTACACTTCTCCCTGAGTAGAAGTGAGCCTTGACCTGAGTCATAGCTCTCTTTGAGAGGCTCACCTATTCGGGGATGGTGACCCTCAGATGTGAATTAAGGTCTATATTTATCACCAGCAGCCCCTTCTCCACAAAGTCTTGGCACATGATATCATAGTGTGGATTACATCTCTAGTGATGAGTGCAGCTAGTTCATTATGTCAAATGATACAATAGCAGAAGCCAAACAGAAAAATTTGAGGCAAAACATTGAGATATAACCCTTGTTTTATGCCCTGCATTCTTACCTTGGAAGTAAGTGTTGATAAACTTCTTTTTTACATTAGCTAAGGGTACATTTATGGTTGAACAAAATACTCTAGTTAAATAAGAGCCTGGGAATAGGAAAGAGCAGAACTGGTTCTTTTGGACATGCTGTTCATTCATCCCGTCTTTACAAGTTCAGTTAACTCTATCCTGAGTTCAGTTGCCTGCATTGCTAGCCTTTTAAGAGGAATGATATTATATGATATGATCACCTGCAGGCAACAGAGGATTAAAAACAGTTCAGGAAGTTCCTTCTAGTCCCAGCTCATACTTCTTTCTTGCTTTGGAAGATCCTTTATATACACATGTAAATACAGAAATACATGTATATTCCTATTTTCTATTATTTTTTAAATTCTGTCCTAGATACACAGCTTCAACATATTAATATATACATTTAATTATCCAATGATGTACAAAAAAGCTGTAAATTCATCAAATCCATCATCCAGAAATGTATTTGCCTGGCGAACAGTTTGATTATACATATATATCTATATACATTAAAAAAAAAACTGTGGAAATGCTTATTCCTAGTGTCACTCAGTGTTATCACTTAAGCCAGCGTCTCCCTTCTTCACTAATAAATGTTCCAGCTGATGTAATTAACTTGCTGCCTGTATGTCAATCATTTATCTGCTACACATTAAATTTAAAAGTAGCTGCACTCGCAGGCCCCCAGCTTTACGTCAGCGAATACCACTGTTGTTCCCCAGCTGTTTTTGTGACTGCAGTTTGCCCTCTGAACAATCTGAAAAATCCCTGGAACGTGCAGTGTAACCAGTGATAACTATTATGTCAGGAGAAACTTTAACTACAAGAGCTGTTCGCTCTATCATTGCGGAGATTGTTTAAGATTTATTTATGCTCCGCAATAGTGAATGAAGCAGAAGTCCCATACATTCCCTAATTATTATTAAGGAATATTCTGGAAGTGATCAATCTGTACGTCACATTTTTTCCAGGCCCCACAAATTACACTGTTAAGCAAAGTCTTCACAGGAAATCAGCTGCAGCTCAGAGAAATAGCAGAAAAAAAATAAAATTCTTGTAGCAAGGGACAGCAATGGCATAACCGCATGTCCCTTCTTTTTGTGGGTACCTTTGTCTTGAAGAAATACACATTCTTCTGTGGGATTTCTTTTTCATTCGTGAGAACTGTGTTCATAGCACTTGATGATTCCATCCTATTGCCCTCCTTTTCCTCAGTCAGCAACATTGGAGCCAACCATGGATTAGGATATTATTAACGCAGATGTCACATCCAAGGAAATCTTTTACGTATGTGCAGGGCCTCGATAACTCCTACTACGAAAGCTGAAAGCTAGGCATGAAATGCTTGTGCCACAGAGGTCCAAAGGAATTTTTGTCATTGACTTCAAGAGAGATTGGATTCCACCCGGGCCAATTACGTGTGACTGACTCTATGTGCTCATTAGTGGAAAATGTTGGCCAGGGTATATTGACAGTATTTAATAACACAGGTGAAACACACCAAGATGAACTTCTCTTTCCACTGACTTCACAAAGGGAATAAATACGCTAAAAGTAATTAACGCTAGGGTAGTATTATAAATGTTATTGTTGTGTCTCCCAGTTACCTAGTAACAGACTTTGTATTTTAATTTTGTTAGCAAGCTTACTGCACGTATTTTAAGTGAAAATCCAGGAGGGACATTTTTTACATCTGTTAATGTACGAGTAAAAGAGCAATATAACTGCAAACATTACCAAAAACTGCTGGCATATTTATCATTTATTTCAGGAGAACTTGGATTTTTGCCCAGTGATAAACCAGACTTCTGTCCAAAGATGCTGTATGGTTATTTATTCAACTGCCAGTTGCTGCCTGCCTAGATTCTGAGGAGCAGAACATCAGAATACAAACGCGATGAGAATCTGAGCATACCCAAAAACTCTCTTTCCTAAAAGGAAGAATTACAGATGTTGTATGTCACTGTAACAATCAGAATTGAACAACTTCCCATGCATTAGTGTAGCACTGCCCCAGCTAACTAGTGCTTTTGGGAAGGTCAACTATGAACATATTATAAAGTATTTTAATTCAGAAATGTATCTTGTAAAATTTTGATTGAGAAGCAAAACTATAGCGGGTTTTTTCTTTTGTTCCAACTCTTCACGTCAAGCAGGAAAGCTTTTCAATTTACCACCATTTGATCTGTATATTGTGAGTGATCTCACAAGCTATATTTAAAACACAAGTTCTGAACATTCTGAAATCTGAGAGTCATTCTGTAATTTCAGATCTGTAATAACTTATCTCCTTATCCCCTTGTAGTAGGTTGCCAGAAATGTTCCTGACTGACAGCATCATTCATTCTGACATATCATCTTTCTGGACACGTCAGGTAAATAAGAATATCTGGATTTAGATTCGTGTCTAATACTCCTCTTAAGTTTCAATTTCTTGGGCAGTAATTGCAGAAATATACTGACTCTCACTTTTTATTAAAAGGTTCCCAATGCATGGAATTATATGCAATGTTTTATGGAAAACAAACATACAAAAAAAAGTGAAAACTGTTCTCATAAACACCATTCTTATAGGACCAAGTATTTCAGCATTTTTTCCTTCAACCTGGAAGTCAGATCAGATTACATTATTAGTATAAAGAAGGGAATTAAATGCTATACTGTATTGCTGGTAACCCTGGAATCATCTGCAGAGATGGAGATAGGAAACAGTTCCCTGCCTGCTGATCCAAAAGACAACTAAACTCTAAAGAAAAGTTATTTTTGACATAGTAGTCTTTTGTAAGTGCTCCTTGTAGCTACATCTTTTTAATTAATGTAAAAGAGAAGCAAGGAACACCATTTTCAGAATAGCCGACTTGAATTTATTTTCAAGATCTGCAAGAAACTTGGTTACAGAAGTGTTTCGTAAGACACTCGAGTCCAGAATCCAGAAAAAAAAAAGAAGTATCTCTTTGAATTCACGTGTAATTTCTAATTACATGCTGATCGCAGTGTAAGCCCGTGTTTCTTGGTCAGCATTCCTGTTGGAACATCATCAAGTCCCGTGTGTCGCAGTGCTCTCATTCATGGACACAGCCTTAGATAGGCGGTCATTTATAACCCATCCAAGACATAAGTTAATTTTAAGACACCACGGGCATTTTATAGGCCAATTACAAACGATCTTTCCGAGACCTGTATTTAAAAGCTGTTCTCTCCTGTTATCATTCGATGATTTATGCCACCCTTCGCACGTGCGTATGCACTACACTTTCCAAAGTCCTCCTACAGGCGGATGAATCAGAGCTGAGGCAGCGAGTGTCAAAGACCGGCGCATTTCCCCGGGCGGCCCCCGAGGACTCCGGCGACTGCTC
>NW_010580928.1:129598-192503 GCF_000705375.1 Tinamus guttatus | reverse complement strand
TCGCGCTGTACCTGGCCGAGGTGGAGAAGCAGGACCGCTACCTGCGCCAGCGCGGCCGCTTCCGCTTCCACATCATCCCCGACGGCAACTGCCTGTACCGCGCCGTGTGCCGGGCCGTGTACGGCGAGCAGCGGCTGCACGGCGAGCTCCGCGAGCAGACCGTGCACTACATCGCCGACCACCTGGAGCACTTCAGCCCCATCATCGAGGGCGACGTGGGCGAGTTCCTCATCGCTGCCGCACAGGACGGCGCCTGGGCCGGCTACCCGGAACTGCTGGCCATGGGGCAGATGCTCAACGTGAACATCCACCTGACGACGGGCGGCCGGCCCGAGAGCCCCACGGTGGCCACCATGACGCACTACCTGGGGCCCGAGGACGCGACGCGGCCGAGCATCTGGCTGAGCTGGCTCAGCAACGGGCACTACGACGCCGTGCTGGACCGCGTGTGCCCCAACCCCGAGTACGAGGCCTGGTGCCGCCAGACTCAGGTGCAGCGCCGGCGGGACGAGGAGCTGGCCAAGTCCATGGCGGTGTCGCTCTCCAAGATGTACATTGAGCAGAACGCGTGCTCCTGAGGCCGCGCGCCGCGGAGCGAGGCCGCGCACGCTGCCCTGCTGATGCCTTAACCCTCAGCGAAGCAGCAGGAGCCCGGGCGGGCAGGGGGATACGTCCGGACGTGTCTGTTGTGTTCCGTGCTGTATAGGTAACCCTCGGATCATGTGCGAGCAGAGCCAGCCCTGTGTGCTCCTGTCTCTCTCCCTGCCCCACTGTTTCTCTGTTTTCTATAAGAATGTATTTTTTTGCACAATATTTTAAAACTGTTACCTCCATCTTCTACATCTCGTGTTAGCATCCGGCTTTCAGCTGTGCAGCCAAAAATGTTTGTAAACTGTTCGGTTTGTAAATAAGGCTTATGATGTAACAGCTATTTTTTGCTGTGTTTTTTTTACCCATAAACCTTATATTTCTACCAAATGAAGCTGATGTCAGACTTGCCCTCCCTAAGTGATGAAAACTTTTTTTTTTTTGGTAAAGCTAAACACTAGTTTTTGTAGAAGTGCAGCAAAGTATGAAAAGAGTGCTTTTCAAAACTGTTGCTTTCTCTGCCCGGAGCCCAGAGCAGGTCCTTTGAGCCGGTTGGAATGCAGCTACCCAGGAGCTGCACAGGGAGCAATTGCCTCTGCTGAATGTAATCACTGTTTTGAGTAAACTGGCCTCTTGTTGCCTGGCTGGCTCATCTTCTGCTCCATTTATGTTATTTATCTGTAATAACAGAACATTAACTCACAATAGAATGTTGTGACTAGATAATAGTCTCTTGCTCTGGCAGTAATTGCCTTGGCTACACCTCAGTGTTTGTGTTCCTGTTTCTGAGGTTGTGCTGTCTTCTGTATTGAGCCCTGCATTTTTTTTTTTTTTTGGCACTTGTGTTGCACCGACGAGTTTTTTTCTGATCACAACATTTTATTCCTTTGGTGTTATTTTCCAGGGGGGAAATCAGGAATGGTATTCAATGTTATGGTTAAAAAATATTTAAATTGAGATTTGTATGGTTTGCTGGGTCAAACATTTAAATGTTTCCAATCTGAATTCTGTCACTTCTAATTTCTGATTAACTTGTTAGATATATTTATTAAGTAATGCAGTTTGTACTTTTTTATTTTGTAATATATTGTGATTTTGGAATTTATACTGTATTTGTATAATAGGAATATTCTCAGCTAAAATGGAATGAATAAAGAATATAATTTTATTTGTGCTCTTTCTCCACCCTTTGTATTCCTGGTGTGGTCGAGTGTTGTCGGTGGCTCCTCTGCCCTTATCTCTTAGTGGGAGAGAAGCGTGGGGTGCTTGACAGGAAGGAATAGCTAGTAGTTCTCTTGTCTTTGAAAAACCCCCAAAAATGCAAACATTCAATGAGAAGTGAATATTTTTAAATTATTTTGTAGTTTTGAGAGATTTTTAGCATATATCTTTCTCAATGAAAGACATTTCTGTATATTAACATGTCTTAGAGAAGAGATTTCCAAGCCTTGTCCCTAGGCAGGCGGCATCTGGGCTGGAATCTCCCTCCTGGGCTGCGTGTACTTGGACTTTGTATTTGGGAGCCTTTGTTATGCTGCTGTTCTCCAAATCATTTTGATTTTGCCTTGTTTCCATTGGTACTGCTGCAACGCGCTTGTTACTTGCACTGAGGCAAGGTCGTAAGGAACTGTACTAGGGTAGTTCCTCTTTTAAGGCTGAAATGCCTTGAAGATAGGTGTGTGGGTGTCTCTTTCTCTCTGTATTTTTTTTATATATATAACATTCTCCTCAATCTCCAGTAACACCAGAAATCCATCTTTATTTAACAGAACAGTACTAGATTAAAATTGGATTTTTTTTTAAAGGCAGTCTTAATTGAACATCTTGCTCTGATAAAGGACTACAGGGCTGTTAATGTACATATTTGACACTGTTACTGTTCGTATGCAGTGGTGCAAGTAGTAAGTTTAAATAAATCTGGAAGTTATCTCCAGAACGCCTAAGTGCTAAACCCCAAGTTTTCCCTGTTTTCTTCACATGCAGTCATGTTTTCCCCTTAGAGGTCAAACGAAGAGGGAAATAAAATCTTGCAAATCTGCTGTTTACTGTTACTTGAAGGCTGTAGTCATAGATGTGGACAAGGGAAAGGTACACAAATGAATATATTTATGAAAAAAAAAAGAGGTAGTTGGTAGGGAGAACAGCTACCGAAGTGGACTCTTTTAACTGCAAAAAATATTAGTATGTCTTTACTACGTGTCACTGTGCATGACTCATAAAAAGCTGCTATCAAGAATGCGCATGCTTTTGTTTGGATGTAATGATTTCACTCAAAAAGTTGTCAATATCTCAAGCTTTTAAAATATATATGTTTTCTCCTTTCGCCTCCTTTAAAATGACCAGCTTCAGCTACATCACAAATTGCATAGATGCTCCTGCACTAACGAAGTGAGCTAAGCAATGGAGGATCAAGGTGGTATCGCCCTGTGAAATACAGTTTTTGTTAAAACATTGACAAGTAGTGGTGGAAGTGAGCGGCGCTGACCTCTGGATAAGTGCCTGGAGGGTCCCTTGTAGTTTTGGTGTCACTGCATGGTTCATAGCATGTAAGTTTAAGGAATTCGTAAAGAAAACAAAGAGTTACTTGCGGAACTAGTTTGTGAAGGTATCAAGAAGATAGTTGAAGTGTATAGCAAGGTACTTATTTTTGTGACTTGTGTTATGCACTGGGTCTGTTCTAAAAGGAAGCTGAAAAATGGCACGTCAGACATTTAAGGCACAGGAAAATAAAATGAAACAGGTGTAACCGTGTAAAGTTCAGCTGCGACCTCGAGGTCAGATACGAGCTAGTAACATCTTGCTTGGACAGTAGTGTTTGACACAACCTAGTAGGGCCCTGCTTTCCTTATCAAAACTGCATGTAACACTGTAGCTTTTCAGCTGTGTACCTCCCCCCTACCGTTTGAAATAAATTATACCAGCAAAAACACAATTCGATGCAATTTTTCCCTTGCTGTTTCCTGTTTAACTACACCAGTAACAAGGGAAGGACAAATATTGCCCTTGCTTATAACTGCAGCACCTGATTGTTTTAACCTTGGCTAATCACTTGCATAACCCAGTTAATCCTTAGACCTGTCCAGGAACTCTAGTCAACAGAACCTTTATTATTGACAATAACTGTGAAGTAGAGCTTAATTTTCAGTATTCAGGTGTGTGTTGTTTAAGCAAGATAGAAAATGCTTAAATGCTTTGATGTTAAACTGAGGAAATTTTGTCTGGAGTTGGCTCCTGCGGACTTCACATCGGCATAAAACTTTGTAATGCCATTTTCACTTGCATTTTATAACAGATCTGTGAATTAGAAGACATGGCAGGTACTTCATCTGAGGAGTTTGTTAGGTTGTCAAGACTATGTCACTCTGTCACTAAATGTGTAATGGATATATTGTAATTTTCTTGTGTATTGAAAAGAAGCTGTTACACAAAGCAAGGTTTGTAGGACCTGGGATGGTTGGTATGTAAAATTAATGCATTCCAAATGGGCAGGGGGGCAAGCGGAAAAGGGAAGATGTGCTCCAATGTTGTTCATCTCAGTCAACTGTTGTCTTTTGGGGAAGTTCAATGACTGATTTGTTTGTACACAGTCAGTCAGGATCTATAAAAGTTGCCAAATGCCAGCTACTGGGTTTAGCTGTTGCTGTTGTGCTTTGCTAGCACATTACATGTATAAAGTCTAAATCTATTACATCAGTGTAACTTTTGGAAATAAAAGGCCTATTTCTGTACTTCGGTATATGCACAAAAACATTCACATCCAAACGTTTCTTCTGATTGCTTTTTGTTTCCTTCCTATGTTGTAATTAGCTTGTGAGATTTTTAAGGATTTTTTTGTTGTTGTTGTGTGATGTATCAGTGTGCACATACACAGTATTTTCAAAATATCCAAGTAGAAAATGACTGTAGGTATCTTATAATATAGGCAAGTACGTACTGGTAAGTACTGTTTGCTTAGGACCAGTATAATCTTTTTGATTTGTTTGTTTAAAATATATTTAACAGTTTATTACTAAGTATTAATAAGCAGGGCTCATAGGATGTTGGTAATTAGGGTGCAAAAAGAAAAAGCTCAGCTTTTGTGTTAAAAGACCATTTCTGAATGATGCAGTTGTATGAATATATACAGCATGCAGAAAGGTTCTGAGTAGCAGCTTGAAAGGGCATCGTTTCAGTCAGCTGAAATTCTGTAATCAGTGGGACTTTTTTAAAGAAGCAGAAAAGAACTTTCAAATTTGAGCTTAGTAGTGTACAAGCTGATTTGTAACATATATACATTCATTTTAGTTGAAAGAAATGGCTTTCACATTTCATGTCCAGCTTTATAATCTATTTTAAGCATGTTATGTTTTTAATGCTTATTTCCTATTTTTATGCAATGAAAATCATAGAAAATAAGCTGTTGTTTCTCCTGAGATGTGATTCAAACCTCTGGCGCTGCTACACGGTTAGGCAGCAGGAAGAGTGGCGTTTGCAAGGTACGCTCTAACAGAAGGGGAGGATGGCTGGGAGGAAGGCTGCAGCTGGGAGAACGTGGTGGTGGAGCCCAGGTCATCCTGCGTCCTCCTTTTGTGCTGCCCTGCATCCCAAGCACTGGGCCATCCCGGCTCACTGTCGTGCAAAGGGAAGAAGGAATCTAACAAGTGTCACCAAAAAACCCAGACAGGATGGTGTGGACAAAGATACCCTTCTCTGACCTGTGAACTGTCTGTCAGATATTAAAGAGTGAAAGCATGGAGAATCCCAAAATGGTTTGCAAGGGTCAACATGATTTAAAAAATCCCATAAAGCACATAATAACAACTTTCTGAGACCCTAATAAGATGTTGGAAATATGTATATTTTAAAAATGTGTCTAAACATTTTATCTACATCATATTATTTTCACATATACAAGGATCCATTATGACTTCTACATATTCTTTTTTTTCTTTTCTTTTTTTTTTTTTTTTCCTGAATGTAGAGCTTCATTTTTCAGCTAATCAACTAACCAACATTTCTGTGTGAGAAAGCACATGGTTTCAGATCTCTTCCCTGGGCAGATTCTGGAATTTTGTAAGCTCTGTCAATTTAACCTAATATGGCTAAAAGCAATACTTATTTTTTTTCCCCATGGTTAATGCTATGTTCATGTTTAGATGGCTGCTTTTAGAAATAACAATCCTTGGAACTGCAATAGAGCTTCTTTTGGTATTTTTCAGTATCTCTGATCAAAATGTACTCCTTTTACAAACAAATACAGTACATGCTACATCTAAATCCGTATGATTTAAAGAATGAGTTTTGACGAAAAAAATAACTCGAGTATTTATATATGGCCTGTTTGCTTTCCTACTAAACACCAGCTCCTCTGAATTAGGTTGCACACGGTGTCTGTCCTTGCCTTTTGTGGCTTAAGCTGGGAGCAATGGCAAAACTGATCATCTCATTAATTACCCACACGATCCCTACTCCTCCTGCAAACCCTGCCTACAGCCCCCGAGTTCCTTTTCTTTTTTGTTTATTTATTTATTTGATTTATTTGATTGTCAGCTATTTGACCTTTCAGATTTAACTCCGTAAACCAGCTATGCTGTGAAACAAAATCTAATTAAATAAGGCATTTGGATGAGTTAAGTTGATAGCTGTTTTGTTGCTTATGTCTAACTGGAAAGAAAGGTGGAGCCTGAAATGAAGCAATTATGAAAGGACTTGTTTTGCTTTGAAGGATGGCTCTGTTGGCTTACACAGGCATTATGACTGCTGACCTAAGGGCTTTAATGCACCTGTGTGCATTATTAAGAAATCATCAGTGTTATCTCACACGTTACATTTTTGCTAGCCTGAAAATGGAGACACGATGGACTAATACTGAGGGATTACAAAAGAATACAGTGTTCTGCTAGTGGGAGCCAGGAAGGAATTGCATGTTTCATTTATTTCCCACCATGACCAGAGTCCAGGGAACACGAATCTGTAGATTTATGTAATGAATGTTTGTGCACATGGCCTGAACTCTTACTCAACTGAAAAGTTGAATGAATGTGAAGCGAGATCTTTTACTTCAGATTTATGCCTTTAAAAGTGCCGACTGAGAAGCTTCCTCAGATAAAGAACTATTTTTTCAGCGTGTGGCACATGTAGCAACAACAAGCTGCAATCCCTGCAGTATTCCTTTGCGGCTATCTGCAAACTTCATCTCCATTGACTTTCTCCTGGCAGGCAGCTTATCTTACTTATCAGGAAGTAAATATTTATGGATGCTTTCTCAATTAGGTAGCTGTCTTTCTGTTGCCCTGAAGAGGCCTTATAACATCTGTAAATGCTAGCATTTTTGGTATGTGTACCCACATATCCAGTGTGTATTGGGTAGCATTTGTGTAGTTCCATCCTATACAAAAATGTCCCAACAGTTTTCCTGCTGTATTTGCTTCCATGAGTCCTTACAATTATCAGTTAAATGATAATAAACACATGGCATAAATATTTTCTTTATCTTTGTTAGGCTGGGTGTGTTGCATTTTAGGCTGGGGAGTGAGATGGCAGTATGTTTTCTGACCTGAATAGTGGTTGTTTGTCCATACATTACCTTTCTCTCTGTCTAGCAGTGCTAACAGTTTGCATTAACCAGGGTCCAAAAGTTGAGGTTTTCTGGGCCTGTCACATAAACCTCTGTAATTTTCATTGAGAAACCTAGCAGAGATGCACCGTTAGGCTACAGGAGCACATAAATGATGAAAGGCTCTGCTAGACATCCTTGGGTGCAAAGAAGGGAAGTTGCTGCAGGTGCCTTCGGTCTGAAAGGGACCGCATTGTCCCTCTTAAGAACAAGTTTCACAGATAAGTCTTGTCTTTGGCATCAACCTTAGTTTCCACCAGAAGTTATTCTGCCATGGGGACTCCTCGACTGTGTGATCAAGTAAGTAATAGTAGATGTGCTACTTTAGTCAAGGAGATTGAGATAATCTCTGCTAAGACTTTTGGTGCTTCCTCCAGCCTTTGAACTTTATCTCTCTCAGTGCTCTCTGGATTTAGCTCTCTTGCTGCTCATCGCTTGTATCAAATCTCTTTCAGTCACCTGATATTGGTAGATGAACAAGACAAGAAGCAGGTGCTGCCACTGTGCAGGGAAACTTGTAGTCCAGTGTATCTTATTGGATCTCCTGCTATGTATTATATCATTCTTCAGCGTGAAGAGTGAGAAAAAAGAGCTTATACACTGCTAGAATATGGAATCTGTTCTCTTTCTTTGAAAGGCTAGAATATGGAATCTGTTCTCTTTCTCACTACAGCTTTGAAATTTTGTTAGAAAAATAATCTTCAAAGATGCTCTAAATTGGTAATACTTCCTTTTTTTTTTTTTTTTTTTTTTCCTACATGGGCTGTAAATGTATCTCTAGGACTTTATGGCTAGCCAGGGAGGCCTTTTACAGCTTGGGAAGTGCCAATGACATTTGATCACCTGGAAATCTACAGTTAAATTCTGTCAATTTTTTCTACCAAATTCAACCTGGATCTGGATTTATCTGCTGTTCAGATATTTGTTTCAGTCTATTTACTACCAGCCTAATGTATTTAATATCCTCATAAACTTTAATGCTTTAATGTGTTTATTCCCATAACATTGGCAGGAAATGGTGGGTTTCCAATGGTGGTGAATGCTATCAAAACTGGAAAGAAAGAGGAGAGAGTAGCATTTAATGGAAAAGAAACAAAAGATTAGGTTTTAACATGGACATTGTCATCTCCAGTCCTTATTTTATTATTTTTATTTTTTTAAGTGAAGTTGTGATATGAGGCCAGATCTATCTTCCCCATGCAGTGATTGTGAATGAGGAGGGAGAAATGTAATAAATAAAGTAAAAAATCACAGAAGTGGCAGTGTAACCACCATAAAGACTAGGAGCAGATTTCTGTCCTCTCACTAGTAAAAAGACTAATGCTTGAAAAGAATCTTTTCAGACAGAAAGTCTTCTTTAGGGAACATTTATAGTTTCTAACCACTCTTTATGTTGAGTGCATCTGCTAAACATTAGTACTGAGTGAACAAAAATGAAAGCAATGTGTCCTGCCCTGAGATGCAAGTGTAGCATCCGAGGAATGCTTCATTTTGAATGGCCTGCCCTGTGGGTTTTAGATCTTAGTTATAATGTAACCTTCATTTTCTTGGCATACAAAATTACTTTTCACATTTTTCACAGAATATTGCCCCCCAAGATTAAATGTTCATAGAAATCTTGGCTCTTCGTAGTCAAGTCCCAAATGCATTTTAGAAATTTTAAACTCTAACAGAGATGATATATGAGTTGTTTTCAATTGCACAAAATCTGTGGTACAATTTAACCACCCAACTATGAAATGACTCTGTGAAAAGTAAGCTTCTAAGGACGCATTAATTCCATCGTTATAGCCTCTTAAAGTGTTTACAGCTGTGTTCAGGTTGTAACATAGTAAGGGAATTCTTAATGGGAAGTATTATGTGAAAATGGTATTATAAAAATTGGACATTTATTGTTCTTGTGCACTCACCTTGTGCTGAATGTCCCGCCCCTCCCAGCAAATCATTACCTAGTTACCTTCTTGAAAGAACAGCCTCTAGTTACTGCAGATGTGCAAGTACATGCAGAGTCTGTTTACGCAGATTCTTAAAATAAAATATTTGAAGCGGGGGAATGTAATAGCCGTGACTATATAAAAAGTGAGCATTGTCACTTTTACATCATTTGCATTGACATTTCCTGTCTTTTCTCTTTTCTATGCTGCCCAATGCAAAAGGTGATTGGGGTGGCAAAAGAGAATTACCGTGATGGTCTCCTAGGGTGTCTGTGCTGTGCACGTATATCCCAAACAGGTCATCAGGGAAAGCAAAGAAGCCACCATGGCACTTTTTAGACTGAAGGAAAAAGCAGTTTTCTGGAAGAGGTGATTAAGACCTCGAGCAGCAGCACAGGTTCAGTGTCTCACCCGGCGCATGTGGAGGGTCTGCACTCCAGGAGCAGAACTCGGGGTGCAGCACTCAACACTGAGGTGCAGATTCAAGGGGTCCTTACTTTATAAGACTTAGTGTAATGCTATGCAAAAATCCTGGGCTGCCGAGATGCAGTAATTGTCCCAAGGTTATGTAGCCCCAGGAGATGGTCAAATTTACTGTACTGCAGATGCGTAAGATGTGTATGTAACTCTGTTGCAATTTAAGAGGAAAGCGTGGTTAAGCACAAGCGCAAAAATGGTACAGCAGTTATGATAAATGATTTTTCAGGAGTGCTTGTGAAGAGGAAATGGGGAATTACATGACATCCCTAGATGAAATGACTTCACAGCTTTGCCAGTCTCTGGAATTGAAGTCTGAACTGCCACCTCCCACCTCTGGGCCCCCTTGCAAAGTGCTGTGCTACAGCTGCAAGCTCAGAAAGTTGGCTTAGAAGAACAAGATGTTCTACAGAAATATTTTTGTGAAACATTTCAACTTTGTTCTCTTTTTGGGAAGATTTAGGAGGAAGCCTCCTGTTCCTACATCATGTGCAATCTTCGGAAGTCAAAATGCAGGCCTTGATGCGTGCTTGGAAAGGTTTCTTTTCCCTAAGAAAGATGACTTTCACCCTCCACCGGCCCAGGCAGGGCTATTTCTGGTCCCAGCAGTTTGTATTCCTGTCAGTCTTCTGCATTGCCCCCAACCCTGCCTTCACCCTCTCAGCCCCTTCTCTGCGTTCGCCTCCTAGGCTGCTTTGGGACTCTGCTCCCGCTACCTCTTCCTCTGCCTTTCAACCTGCAGCACTCAAACGGATAGCATCACTTTCCAGGGGGTCAGTCCTAAATATGTTGCATCTCACCCCCTGCCAGCTATTTTCCAAGGGAGCATTTCAAGGGAGTATAACACTGCATTTGTTAATGGCAGCCTTGCTTTTCTTGTGGATGCTCTGTCAGGGATTTGACGACTGAACCACAGGCTGCAGCTCCCTCGCTAGCAATGGGATGGAGCCATCATCTGAAACAAGGCAGGTTTTATCTTCTTCTCACAAAAAAAAAAAAAAAAGTCTGACTACAGTCATGAGCATTCACAGCACTGAAAATCATGTTGCTGCTGCAGTAATGCTCTTGTCAGAGGCAGGTAGCTGGGGCAGAGCAGAGGACTCTGAGCCCCCTCCTCAGTTCTGTCCCACTGCGAGGACTGGGGGCTGAGGGGAAACAGATCTATAGATTTTATTACTATTTTCTTTTTCTAAAATGCTTAGTTCTAAATAATTTCAGTAAAACCCCTGGCCACAAGAACTGTCATGAAAACTGTTTTATCGCTGTATTCAACGTGTGCTGCATGTCCAGAGAGATGGGAGCTGTAGACATGGGAGACAGATCAGGCCTGTGGGTGAATCCTGATACCTCCCAACGGAACAGAGTGGCACGCAAGCACGTGGCGGGGGCAATGGCATAAGAAGAGCTGTTGGAGTGTGACATGTGTCACTTGTTTCTGGACTTCTTGTTTCTATTACAGTCCGATGTGCTGCTTATCCACAGTTCGAAAAACCAGTGTTTTGTGATACCTGTATTATATTACAATTTTTGAAGGTTCTGTTAGACTAAATTCTTCCAAATAAATTCTTCCATGTCTGGATCCTCTTGCCTGCCACAGAGCACCCATAGAGCTGCCTCTGAGCCTGGGGCTCTGGTTAAAATCCATGCAGTAACAGAGCTTTACTCAGGGCTGCGGAGCACATCGGCCTGGGGCTGTGACAAGTCATGCTCTTACTCATCTGCCTCTCGTGAATGGAAGTGACAACTTTCTCACTGCACTAGCATGGCATGAACTACAGCTGATATGTCTTATAATCAGGAGAAAGTACAATAGCGCTGCTATGAGTCATGGTTGATTTGATACAAGCACTTTGTTTTTCTTTATTTTTCTGTGCTTGTAAATTGCTAATTCCTAATAAATGCAACTGAAACGTTTGACATTTCTGGTTTTCCATTCTGTTAGACTGCCTTCACTGTCTTCCTTTAGGTTGTCACCCATCCTTTGCTGGCAGCCTTGCTTTGGATCTGTGTGTGAATATGTACAAGTCAACATGTCTGTACACTGGAACATAACATGTATCCTAAACATTTTTAGTAAGACAGAAATATACCATTTAATAATACAATTGTATTTTCAGATTAGATGGAAAACTCACACAACAGAGCAAGTTATTAAATTACTCTGCTATAAACAGACTTTGTAAAAGCCATCAGAAGTATCACATGTTTGAATATGTAACAACTAATACATCTTAATAAACTTAATACTGTGGCACTAGTCTTTCCCCTGAAGAGAATGATGTCTCTGACACTATCTCCATTTTTTAAAAAAATATACGTTTCATATAGCTAACACTAAAACCACATTTTAGTGAAGTACTCAGCATTCAAAAAGACCTTCTGACCTTCCACCATGTTTTTCACCCTGTTTGTATATCCCCTCTAGGACCAGCTGTTTGGACACAGGGCAAGGCTGAATGACAGCTCTCTGGTTAATAATGATTTGCCAAGTTCCCTTCTCTCATATATTTCGTATTATTAATTGCTGTATGAAGTGTTTTAATTCCCAGACAGGATTATGGTAGAAACTGAGTTCCCCAAGCTTTTTGTCCCTAAAGTTTTGAGTTGTTTATTGACGTTTATCTTCAATGCTTTTAAATGTAAGGTGAATAAAAACCTCAGTATGTTATATTCCTCTGACAGCTGAGAATGGGCCTTTTTTACCTTGCATAACTGGATAAACAATTTTGTAGGAAAATGGTATTATCATCACATGTTATTCTCTCCAGTAGTCATAGCATAAATGTTCCTCAACAAGATTGCTTTTAAAAAGAGACAAAATACTTGTGCCAAGTACCTCTGGCCTTCAGTTCTATCAGAATAGATGTTTATCAAAACACAGCAATATTTTGCTATTGATTTTTATTTGCAACCCTGCAGAAAGATTGGTCTCCTGCAAATAGGTGTCACACATCTGGCCACATATCTTTGTAATAATAATTTATACATATCTTTGTAATAATAATTTATGATTGCTTATCCAATGTTCACATCTCCCGAAGCTTGCAGTGCTGAATCTGTAAATAAATGAATCAGGCACCCAAGTAATGGGAATGAGAATCATAATTATGTTATTCATGATGTTTATCATGTTTCAATAGTTTTTGCAGTTCCCCACAGTTTTAAGTCAAACAGAAAGATGTCTTGCTCATTTTTAAAAGCTAATGTGGACTAAATGTCCTTTCCGCTAAACCTTAGCACTATATTCACTTTTCACTGTTTTCAGACACCTTGCCAGAAAAATTCCCCAGTCTTAAAGAGGGGCACCTTCTTTATTTGCTACATATGTTGCTGCTAGTGATAGGTACTTGGAATGGAAGAATTCAGTAGCTTCTTAAAGAGATTACCAGATTACAGTGAAGTTTGAAGGCAGCATTATTAGAGGATTAGAAGCCTCTCTTAACGATAGAGATCAAAAGCACTAAAAATTTGCAGTGTTGCACTTCTCAGTTTATGAAGATATAGACACGTGCATGTGTGTTCTCTAACCTTAAGAATAGATGTGGTTTGGCTCATCTGAAAAGCATTATTGATGCCAGAATTTCTAAGCATACCCAGAACACCCATTATTGTAAGAGAGGGGAGAGTCAAAGATTAGAACACACTGAAAAGAAACACTGATGTGGTTACTGTTTTTAAAATACAATGTTTATTTCAACAAACATTGCAGTATAAAGGGAAAACATTTTCTAAAAGTTATTAACTTTGTTTTGAGTAAATAATGCAATAGATTTTTACTGAACATGTGCTCTTGTTGCCATATGTATGCTGTGCTTCTTAAAATTCAGAAATATTTAAAGGCTGTGAAAAAATGTGCCTCTACCAGTAAAATAACATTTAAAAACTTCTCTTAAATATAGTTAAGTCTAAGTAACTTACTTTGCTGGGTAGTGTGTAATGCTCATGGGTAGCTGGTATCACTGTGATAGTGCGTGCAGAATAATCATTGTAGTTCTCAAGTACAGCAGTCACTTCAAGCAAACCAAACTTTTGGCGTATATAGCTGGGACGTTTGACCAAAATGAGTAATATCTGAGTTCAACCATCTCAATATTCAGTCCCACAACGTAAAAAAAATCTCTCTACTTCCTTCACCAAGGGAGACTGCTCCTTTAAGTGCATTTTTTCAGAACTATGATTTTATTAGAAAATTATGCCCCTAACAACAAGAATTGTAAACTTTTGGTACCAATTCAGAAAATAATTAAATAGTTAGGGCTTATAGTGGAAAAAAAAAGTCCTGCCCAGGATTATTTCCTGTCTTTCTAAGAGTTTCCTCTTCACCTTCAAACATCTCTCTTTCTCTTAATTCACTATGTGATCTGTGGACCAACATGCTCTGAATGAATGAACTTCAACAACAACAACAGAAGAACAGAGCACATCTGCCCAGCTGTGACAGCAAATGTTCTCCACAGCAGAGACTACAGGCTCTGGACCCTACACCTGCACGTTACCGAACGGCCATATGGGAGCAGCAGCACTCATATGCTGAGAGCGCAGTGGGGCCTCCAGTAGTAGCTACAAAGACAGCTACAGAGATTAAAATGGCCAAGCATGTGTGACACTTCCTCCTAGAATTTTCCTGATTCCTGACTACTGGTGACTAAGAGGTTGGTCTGTTTAGCAGCTCCTTCTCTTGTAAGTGTGTCCCAAGTAATGGGCAATCTAACCTGAGCTGCTTTGTTTCTACAACTTTCTTTGGGCATGCATAGCATCCATGAGTGTCTTGTATCTCATCCTGCACACCACATATCCCCTGGGTAACTATATGGGTAAAGCTAAACAACTACTGCACTTCAGCACTAGAATGGACAACTGACATGAGCTTCCCAAGGCTGGGTAAGGAATTTCTGGTTGTCAGCCACAGCCACCTCTGATCCCTCAGTCCTTAGCAAGAAAACATCTTAGAAAAATGGCACTGAACCTTCAGAAAATGAAATAAAATCTCAATAGAGAAACAGACTTTGAATATTACTGCCTTGTTTGGAGAGCTTAAGCTTTTTTCCCCTACATATTATTTCGTCTATCAAAGATATTTCTTCTTCCCACAGTGTCTTCCTTTTTTATGCCCTTAGACATGCATGGCTGTAACAACTGTTATCAAAGAAATGTGTAAGTCCTTGCAAGAACGATACTGTTTGAATTATTGTTGTTTGTATGGTTCATTTTTAGATTGTATTTAGCATCAGTACCAGACTTAAGCTTTTGTAGCACTGAATCCCAAGCGTATCGGAAGTCAAGGCTATGAGGATAACTGGGTAAGTAGGCCAATAAGTAATTAAGATAAGAAGGTTAGGATAATTAGTAGCAGCAATAAATGGCTAAAGTTATCCTACTTGAGTTCTTTGTTCTACATTTTGTCAGTGATCATTTTCTTAGAAGTAGTAATAGCTACTAGTTAATACTGTTGCAGTCATAGAAATTTAAAGGACAGTGAAAGAAAGGGATATGTATATTGCTTGATGAAAAAAGTAGAAGGATTATGTAACTAGCTTTAGAAAAGTGGAATATTTTTCACTGAATGATACAATAGATGGTCAGTTTTGAGTACTTGAAGTCCAAAACCTAATTAAAACAATGGAAACATAAGGTATAACCAGCAATACATTCAAAGCAAATATGGTCTGCAGTTGAAAAGACTAAAAGGAGGTATTATAGCAAAGCTTGTAGTTATCAGTTTGGTGAATCTATGATTAATGTTTGAATATACACTGTGCTCAGCACTAGAGATATGAAGCTCTTGGGTGAAATGTAGATCTTGGCTTTGTTCTAATCTGTCTTCTACTCTTATTAGGGTTTCTTTCCATTGGCCTGGGCAATTTGTTCCTTCTCTTTTGGCTATTGAGTCTGGAAAAGCTTTGGGCCTGGGTAAACTTGTGTGAAACATATTGTCCACTTCCAAAGGGGATGCAAACCGGATCATTCAAAGATTAATAATCCTCCAGTACTTTCCTATGGTCTGTCTTGAAGGGCAAAAACATTTATCCGTATTTGATACTATTGCCTGGGAGACACATAAAAAGAACCAGGGAAACACATAGGTTGAAATAGAAACAATGACACTACACCAAGAAAGACACAGCTTTGCCATGAAAATGTCCAGTTGAAAAGCCAATTAAATCCTTGGATAAAACATACCACAACTTCATATTCTGCTTTCTTGCTACTGCTGATGTTTATTTTGCTGTCCACAGTATACTAAAACTTAAAGATGTAAGTAAAGATTATGTCTTTGTCCCAGAGATCCCAGTCAGAAAAGCCCATGGCATAACTAATCAGCTCAGAGCCTGGTGAAAGTGTGCCAGTTTTGAGTTTTATCTATGCCAGCGGAAGTCACAAGGCAAGGATTATGCTGTAACATTTTCTCACAAGATAAAAAGCTAAAAGTGATGAGTAAGTTTGTGACAGCATACCATGATATCTTTCTGAATAGCTTATGCCCTAAATAGTACATGCCCTAAAACCAATTCTTTTGCAGCAGAAAAGAAAGGACCATTGGAGAGAAAAGTATTGTAATGTGTCCCTCAGCATCTCCTACCGTTTTCTCCCTTGATGCCTGATCTAGGTAGTGTGAGAGAGGGGAGTCTGCGCCACCATCCTCTGCTTCATTGCAGGACTGCTCTGTGATCTGCTCTGTACCCAAAGTGGCCTCATAGGGAGGATTCTGGAAAAGATCCCTCTCTCCCTGGCAGGCTTGTGGAAGCACACCAGCTTTCCTTTGGAAACAAAGCAATCAGCTGCAGAGACACGTCTGAATTTAAGTTCGCAGTTTGGTGGGGACCTGGAGAAGGAACTGAGAAATTCCCCTTGCAAAATGGAAAGCATCAGTGCCAAAATGGTCACATGGAGTTTGAAAATCGGCGTGCTTTGCTTTAGATCATATGTAACAGCTATGGCTTGAAAAAGTTATCTTTATTCTTCACATATTCTTACTCCTGTTGGTTTTAGAAGACTTCCTTCTTTCTGTTCCTTATTGAACAACAAGGAGACTGTTGATTCATCTGTTGAAGCTTTAAGAAAGGGAGAAGCACAGATTCTGCAGTTCTTTAAGGTTTTCAAGAGTTAGCAGAATAACTTTCTTCTCTTCCTTCATTAATTTCCTCTTTAATTAATTTGATGGACGGGCATCTCTGATTTTGCATTTGTCTTCTCCAAGACTACTTAATTATGAATTAATTATGGCTGCCTACCTAGAACTTATCTCTTTAAGCTCTACTGGCAAGAGCAATTTCAGAGAAGTGTCAAAAGCAGAAACAGGAAAGTGCAGGCATCAACCTCCTGGATAAATTCTGAGAGGAAAGAAGACTATACTAAAGTTTGCTGGTGTTTTTTTGGAAGGAGATAATGGCATGGGGTTTTTGTGGACTTCACCCTTACTGCTGTAACTGCATATGTTAGTATGATTTCAGTCAGAGATCTGTTTTCTTTCATAAAACAGAGACTTTCATTCACTTTTCAGAACATTAATATTTCCAGAAAGAAATGCTTCAAACCATTGCTCTTACTAAATACCTTTTACTTTGCATGGTTATCTTCCTCTTTAAGAATGAAAACATAAACTTTGCAAGGATGCTAGGCCTACAGAGTAGGTGCAGGCCAGATCTGCATAGAATTTGTCTACATAGGAAGTTTCCCTTAATTTCAGTTTAGCCACCATCATGGTCCATCAAGACCTATAAGGACATCTAGACTAAAGGCCAAATATAACCTGAAATAAAGAGAAACAAAAATTATGGTAAGTGCCATACAGAGAGGTAATAAAGGCAGTCTGCACTTCAGAGAGCTTCCACAAATGAAAAACAAGTTTTAGCAGATGAATGAAATAAGCCAAATGATTTTTCTGTGTTCAAAGAAGACGAGGCTAACTAAATTAATAGTGTAGGCAAAGTACCATCTTGCTCCTTGGGCGATAAAATTTGTAGAGGATGTCTTGGCATTCAACCTTCTAAAATGAAGCCGCTAGCTAATATATGTCATAAAACATTTTTCCAAGCATACGCATATGTACATACAGCTGCATGCATATTCATCTTATCATAGGTCAAAATATATTTCTGATAATAGCAACAGGTTCAGAAAGAACATTCCTTTAACAGAGCCATAAACAGAATGAAATACAAGCTGTAAACGATCTTTACTTTAGCCAGATTTGACAGTTTTCTAGATCTTTATCTAAAAAATTCTTCACTGTCTGCTGCTTTATCATGAATCAAAATGTATTGTGCATGGCAACTAAGGAACGATTCACCTGAGTTTTTCATACTCTAGGAAGTACAAAAGATTCAGCAACGAAGTGTAAGTGCATCAAGCTAACCATGTCCCTGTGGTTCAGCAAGAGGCTGGTGCGTTTGCAGCAGGGGTCAAAAGCTTGTGACAGGCACTGCTGCTGTGCATCCATGCAGAGTCCTGGGGCTGCCTTGGCCGCTGTGCTGTCCTTGCCTCACAAGATGAGATCTAGCCCCTTGTCTTCACTATTGAAAGCTTCTCTTATGCTTCCACTTGGAGCTTTTTTGAGAGAAACAGTAAATGAAATTACATGTATTAAATGCTGCTAGTCCTTTATGTAAAAAAGAGAGGACCATGATGGTCAACCTAACAGGCTGGAAGAGGATTTTCAGATGATATGAGACAACTAGAGAAGCAAGGTATTTAATGAATCTAAATACACGTGCTACTGCTTAGACAAATCAACGAATCAGAGAATCATTATGGTTGGAAAAGATCTTCAAGGTCGAGTCCCACCATAAACGTTTCAACTGATAATGGTTAAAAATGAATGTATTAATGTTAAATTTTAGTTAAAAGTTTAGTTTTAGCTAATGTTAAAAATCACTGTGAAATTTAAATCCAAGCTTTTAGAATAGATAAATGACACCCAGCAGCTGTAATTCTTCCCTAACCCTATGTCAGCTTCATACTTTCCTAGCTGTGGTCTTTTAAATGTGAGCCTAACTCTGCAGACTACTCACTACACATTTTATAGGATCAAAGTTATTATCATGTGGCTTTGAGAAGTTCAAACTGTAGCTATACATATTTTAAGTTGGCCTTGCTTGGCTGATTCTTCCCACATATGTGGACAAGATTCCTGTATTTTGCCAATAGAAGAGACGTTTGAATATGAAATGGATAGTTATTAGAGGCTAAAAAGCATGAAAATAAAAATTCCTCAGGAAGAGAGATAGCATGGCTGTTACACAGAGCAGGAAATGACTAGTCACTTAAAGAAATACAAGCCAAGGAACAGACTGAAGGCACTTAGTGGCTAGAAGTATGACTGTGACTCACTAAGATTGCAGACTGCACACTTAGGGCAATCTCATGGACAGAAGCAAGGTGCTGGCATGAGGAACACATGGGAACTCAAGCAGACAGAATATTTGGTTCCAGGTTATCTTCACTTTTGCTCTGGATCTTGGACATTCCTCTCTAAAACAAAGACTACGGTATTTTGCACTCAGTAGAAGTGAAGTTGGATGGTACATCTATATCTAACAGTTTGCAATTTAGTGAAACAGGTGGCTTGCAGGCTATTTGGGATCCCAGCTGGCATGGTAACGCTGGCGTTCCTGGAATCCTTTCTATTAATATAGACTAAAAGCAAAGCATGGTTATCCTATAGTTGTCTACTTTTCTGTCCCTCTGTCCCCTGCTTTCAAATAGCTGAAAAATTTCTAAGCAGTAGTTGAAAAATTATGAGCCTGTATGGGTACGTTGTATAAAACCTCTTACAGACATGGCTCAAAGATAATTACTTTAATTAGGTCAAGATAATTTGTCACAAAATAGTTGCAAAAACTTAGCTGCCCTTATTACATTGGATAAAGTTATTTAAGGCTACAGCTACACTAGTAATCTAATTAAAGTCGAGATCTAAGCCCAGGTTAATAACTAGATGGTTAGTTTAGTTCCTGGCACAGTTTTGGCCTATACCATATAACACTTTCCCCCAATATTCTTGGATTCAGAGCAGGTTCTGCCCAAAAGGCAGAATAATATGCCTTTCCCAGAGAGTGTGAAAGCTTAGCTGTAGAGACGCAAGCCAGACCATGTCACTCAGGGCCACAGAAGGAGCCTTGGCCTCTTCTATTTACTAGTCTAGTAGTGGACCAGTAGTCTTAATTTGTTTTCCAATGGAAAATGCCAATGTCCGTCTCTCAGAAGAGAATAGCTCAGTATTGCCAGCATAGGCAGCAACAATGGGACAAGATCCATCTTTGTGAGGGGCAGACTGAGAGAGCAAGCTTTATACATTGTCATACAAAGTAACCCATGAAAAGGTCTTTCTTCAGGCCATCAAAGCCTAATGTCCAATTCTGTGGAGAAATACTCATGGAGGAAATGTTCAGAGTAAGGGAAATCTCATACAAGTGTTTGCAGAGCGGAGAGGAGGGAGTGAAAAAAAAACTCCTAAAGGGGAAGTACAGTGGTGTCAACAATAAATCGAGCAGAAAGAGAAGTGTCAGCAAAAAGCTATAGACAAATCTGTATGCAAACAAGTCTTCCTTCTGCAATATTCTTATGTTATAAGCAATACTTGTTTCTGTCAAGACTTTCTTTTCTTACCATAATTGCTGGTTGCTCATCGCTGTGGTACCCTGAAGCCCCGTGGTACGAACTGTGGTATGAACTGGTGCTGTGAGCTGGAATGAAGCTCTGGAACTGGCTCAGCTATTAGGACTTTGGACACTTGTCCAGGAACCACCCGGATGCCTGGCTCCCATGCAAGAGGGTTTTGCTGGGACCGGCAAAAAGTTACTGGCAAAAAGCAGATACTTTAAGCGCAGTGCCTGAAAGGGCTGCAGAAAGTGCAACCACAGTGGGTCCATGCTGGGCAGTAGAAAAGAGTGATGGGATTCTCAGGCCGAATGCCCCATGTGGAGGTCTCAGGCAGAAGGCCCCAAGTACATTGACCCCAATGATTGCTGGTGGTGGCGGTACTGGGGAGAAGCAGCTGGAAATGGAGGTTCCTGCCTTGCTCAGTTGCTTGTCGTAATAGATTGCCAGTAAATATAAGCACAAATGCACTGGAGAGCAAGAGAAAAGCCATTAGAGTAGCAACAAAATCAGGGAAGATGATGCTGCTTCTTCTCTCCTGCTGCAGCTCTGTTCTAATTCTTTGATTAATGCCACCACTGGGAAACCTGTAAGTGAATAAAGCCATGTGTTGGGCAGAGCAAGCCAACAGCATTCAACAACTGCATGCTGTGGAACGGAAATGTAAGAGTCACTTGTTTGTGAATTAGATTGTTTTTTCTTTAGCTCTTTTCTCAATGATCCCTGAAGTGATCCTATGAACTGAGATTTTTGTCAACAAAAGAAATATTGGCCTTACAGCTATTCATTACAAATATCATTTCTTTCTTTATTGTGTGTACAAATCAAGAGAGACTAATCTTATCTTCATGGGATAAGTGAGTTTTTGGCATGTGTGCTCAATTTGGAGGACTCTGAACTGAAGCCTTGGTATACTTGAAGACTGAATGAGGAGGAAATAGTGATCTTGTAATAAACCATTTTTTTTTCTAATATGCACACAAGAGTCACCATCTAGGTCTGACTGCACAAAATAAAAGCATTAAGATAACATATAATTTAAAAATAAAGCAATGGGTTGTCAAACCAACTGAATTTGACCAAGAATAAGAAAATATGCAAAGCATATTTTTTATAAAGTTTATTTTGATGGAGAATGGTTTGGGGTTATTTTCCTCGGTGTGGTCAGATATATTACAACATTTGTGGCATCATTAACTACTGAAGTTATGATTTGGAGCTAAAATTCAAAGACCATATGAGGGAGTTTTAAAATAAAAGAGCATATCCATGCAAAATATTTTAATAATCAGCAATCCTATAAAAGGAAAATAGTGTATATGACAACTTAATACGAGCTTTTGTAGCCAATTTTGTACATTTCGAAAGTTTGCATAATGCAGTGGGGATTCTGCAGTGTGTCTCTGCTCAAAAGGTTGTTCAACTTGTTAACATCACCATTTTTTTGAGTAATAGCTATGAAATATGTCTTCTATATACAAAGTGCTGGCTGAAAGTTGTTGTTGCTACCAGGTGTATATGGAAACGAGATTCCTTTGTTTTTATGTGGTTATGTGCAAATATAAACAAAATATAGAATCATAGATGCCAGCACTAACCTTTAGCTTGAAGGTCTCTCTCAGCCTGGAGAGAATGTTGAATCAAAGAGAAGTAAATTGAAATAGAATAGAAATTCTTCATAAAATGTCATATTTTAATGCAAGAGTGATGTAAGTTCAGACAATACCAAAAGCATACAAATGAAGTCATATTAACATTAAAAGTCTTTCTAACTAAGTTATTGAAACAAAAGGGCAGCAGAGATATAAACAAGTGATCCATTAAAAATAGTGTAAAAAGTAAGGATGGTCTTTGGGTTTCAACCAAATACTGAAAACAAAATCATGTAAAAAGTACTATGAGAATTAAAATAAAAGTAGTAAATGGAGAATTTTTTTCCAAAGCATCAACTTCCTCTGAAGAAAGTAAATTGTTATACTGTCAGCATTGGTAGCTGCTTGTCTTATCATCATTTTTAGGAATCCTAGTCATAGATTTGCTTATATGTTGTAGAGATTTTATTTCTAGATGTTCTAAATATTCTTAAACCATTCTAAATCATTGGATGTAACATTAAATATGTTTTATTTAAAACATGGAGGTAAAGCCATAACATCACTAAATAACCTAGCAGTCAAAAGAGGCATTTGACTAGTGCTTTTGAACATTTAAGTAATGGAGCGTTAAGACAATTTGTGTTAGGAAGCCTCTCATAAAGCTAATATTCTTATGTGTTTCAGTTTAGCATCCTGTGTGAACCCTTGAACCTCATTTATTGCCAGCTTGCTTGAAACAAACAAGTTTCTGTTCAAAGCAAAACTACCATTAAGCTCAGCAAACTCAGGCTACCCTTCTTGCAGAAAATGTGTCTTCCTTTGATTTCCTTCTCGGCAGCTGGAATGCTTCAGGCTTTCCAGGCTACTGGAGTAGTTCTAGGTCATTGCAGCTGGTAGAAGAAGGACACAGGTAGGGTCAGGAAGGTGAGATTATCCAATATGACTCCTGGTACTGCAGTCACATCTGTCTATAGTGTTATATACACACTGATGAATTACCAGGATCTGGTTACTGTGATAACTCCTGATACCCTGCCCATGTCTTACATTTTATTAACTTTCCCATTGGTGGAGCTCTGCGGAATGATGTGCAGGTGATGGCTGGGTTAGTAAGCAGTGAAATGTGTCCACTAGGAAAAGCTAAAAAGTAGAATTCTTCCCATTCTCTGTATTTAATTATTATGCATGTTTTAGAGAGCCTGCCTCCTAGTGAGTTGCTCCTGGAGAGAAGCCACCCTGGTGCAGCCCCTCCACAGATGAGACAGGATTGGAGGGACTTTCTCATCCAGGAGTGCCTGATGCACCGTCTGTCCTTCTGCTCGCTCTGACAGCAGCTGCTTCCCTGGCAGAGCAACCACAATGTCCACCTTGGTGCCCTGCGCCAGGCTCCCGCCTTACTGAGGGAGCTGTCATTTATTTTGCCTTGTAGACAAAAGTAGAAACTCGTACAGCAATCACCACCTGAGTCTTTGGGCATCAGCACTGTGATTCAAACAACCTCCCATTTCAGCTGGATCCCCAAAGCACAGACATTAAGATGTATGTTTTTATTAGTGGCCAATTCTCTGACAAACATGTGGTTTGCATGTCTTTTTCAGGAAGTACTTAGCCTGAGAATCAAGTTTAAATTTGTTTTGAATAGAAGGATCAGTTTTAGCTGTCTCTGTTTCAGAAATTTTTCTGTAGAGGGATACAGCTGGTCTCACACCAGAGCTGAAGAAAAGCAAAAACCCTGGCACAGGAGAAGTCAGTTCAGCTGCCCAGGATATTGAGAGGGCTCAGACCGTAACAGGAATGTGTGAAAAAATGTTTTGCAGGGCTCTATAAATCGGTTAGCTAGGCCTGCTCTGGGGGGAGAAAGGCGTTACCCAAAGCCCGAGATTCAGCAGTGGATTTTCTCCTCCACATACAGCTGTGCCACGGTGCTGATGCTTCACGTCTACCCCTGCCTTGACATGAGCTCTGCTTCAGTTCAAATGTGCTTCACCCTTTGCCCACCACCACCCTTAATACCTGCAGCTTTCTTCTGGATGCATTTCACTCAGAAATCCTTGTGATATCCTTTGTTACCTTCCTCTTGGAATCAGTCTCAGCTCAAACCATCCTTCCCACTTCTGGGACTTTCTTTTTGCCTAGACTGTGGAAATGTCAACTCCATCGTCCTTGGCACTGAAACTCATGGTACCAATCACAAAGAGCACTGAAACACTGCTGGTGGCAATGCTAGCTAGCTGCTGCCAAACGTGCCAAGCTTGCAGGGTGTGAGCAGGATTCCAGTGGGTGTTTGCAGAAAAATCTTTCAAGAGGAAATTTTTTTTGGAGGGTAAGCAATTGCGAATAAACCTTTTTTTTTTTTTTGAATAAACTATTCTTTTCTTCCTTCACATTTCCCCACCTCAAAGAGATTTTCTTTCTCTTATTCAATTGTCATAGAAAGATGAAAATCAGTAGAAGGAAAATATATTGTGTTTTGAATAGTAGGTAACATCACATGTCAGCTAGGGAGATTTCTGTAGCATCGGTTTGTCCTATTTGATTTGACCCAGGGACACTTCACTCTATCAGGCAGTGCATTATCATCTCAAGCTCATGAAAAGATATACTATTAATTTAACTAACTGAGCTGCAGTCAGACTTGACAGGAGAGGGAAAAATCCCTAATCAGTCTTTTAATCACTCACCTAAGGTGATTTGAATGAAGTCAATTAAATGATCTTTCGTCAGCAGAAAAGAGCTATACTCAGCTAGTTGTGGGACTGTCTGCAAGTTCTTCTTTGTGAAGATGCCTTAAGGATAAAATTCTGTGGGTATTTTTGTCTCCTCTCATTGGTCTAGGATGGAGTGAGTTGGATGAGAAAGGAAAGATGAGTGTAGGGTAGTTGTGTAAAGTTTCAGAAGAATACATACACAAAAATCTATTTGGAATAAATTTCCTCATTCTCTAGACTTGCTGCACATACCCTAGGAAATGCCAAACATTAAAAAAACATAAATACCAAATATCGATTTTCATAGTCCAGTTCTATACAGCATCATAGCCAAATAATCAGGTGAAGGACTGTTTTTACTGTCTTAGATAGTGAAGTTTTTTTTTCCTATGGAGACTGAAATTTATCACATCCCTTCTCTCTATTTTTTTTTCTGTTGTACTTTGTCAATATTATTTTGCATTCAAACTCCTGGCAGAGACAGTGAAGCACAGAATGTCTATAGAAAGTAAAACTCGCCTTGTAATTTCTAAATTGAAGAATAGTATTTTAACTTTCCAGGTCATACATGGGAGCTTTGAGCGCAAGATTATTTTTTACATTGAATTTTGAGTTCTGTGATATGCTTATTGAGACTCAGTACTTGCAGATCTTTGAATGCATGACTCTGCACAAGGAATTTGATTCTGAAAAACATATGGCTGATGTGTTGTAATCTGCACAGTGTTTATCATTCCTATAGTCACACAGATTTGAAGTTCAAAACCAGCTTAATTTTAAAACCACCTGGCATTTTACCCTCAGCATGATGATGAAAATGTGGTTAAAAGTGAAAAATACTCACCCTGAATGTCCCTAAGGCAGCCTGTATCACTTTGGAATTGAAATTACAGAGGACATTTGCAGGATGAACATGTTAAAAAAAAACTGTCATGGTATATACGTACGTCTTACACGTTCCAGGTGCATTTTTGGGCAATTAGTTCTCTTTTGAAATACATATTACATACTTATCAGGTGTTCTTTGGGAGAGATCAAAACCCTGTGCCAGTTCTGATGGTGTGTTTTCATATTAGTGCTGCATTAATGATAAAGGTTGAACTTCCATCAATCACTTTTCCCCTAGATCTTAAAATGAACAAAATTATCACCTCCTGGAAATGGTGCTTCCCATTCTTATCTCTGAAGAAGTCTGAGATTAATTTCAAAATATATAAATACAATATATAGAATAAATGATAAATAGGAAGGTCTTTATAGGCAGTCAATAGGAAACAGAGAGCACGAGAGGGGCGGGCAAGCTAAGTACAGCACTTGGCACTTACAGAGGCCAAGTGCTGCTGATAGTTCAGAACAAATCTGTTTTAAAAGAGAAACAGTCTTCCTCTATAAACTTGGACTTACATCCTTGCTTTCATGTCAGTTGCTCTTATTTTGTTATTTTAATTTTAAAATAAGAGGTGGAAATGGCTGGTTGCTGCGCACTGTCAGCAAGATTTTGGCAGCTCTCAAACTTTGTTTTCTAGAGGAAGGCAGGAGCTAGCATACAGAATTTGAACTCATTTCTGTGGAAACTATAGGAGAAGACAGAGATAGCCGTGAAGCCTGGCTCTCGAATGAAAAAAAGACACCCCTGCAAAATCAGAGCAAAAAAACCACAGGATCTGTTAACTGCGTGGAGCAAAGGCAAGTAAAGACTTAGAAAGTCAAAGTGTCTTTTCTGCTGACTTATCTGTAATGCATCTAATTTTGTTATTTTCATATAAACAACTTCAGAATTACAACAAAGTAAGAAGATAATCAGAACTTTGCATAAGGGTAAATATATACATGATTTATGGGCCTATAGGAACAACTAAAACAGTGTATCTCCCACTCACGACTACCTCCTTCACAGAGGCTTCCCTGATGTTCCCAAGATGCTGGAGAGACATTTGTTTTCTCCTGCAAGAATATCCACCCCACACACCGGTGCACCCTGGCTGGGGTGGATATTTCTTTTGTGCTGCAGGGGTACTTCAGGGCCTGTGTGACAGCAGCAAAATACAGAGCAGAGCAGCTTCTCACCTGTATTTGATCCCTGGTCCCATCTTAGATCAGAAAAGCAGGACCTGAGAGTGCCTGGTGGCACTTGGGACTACCTATATGTCCCAGTGTATCCCAGCTCCACGCTGACCGGAAGGCCAGGTGTGCACCATCCAGGTGTGCAATGTTGAGCAGAGCACTATCCAGCTGTGCATCATCCCTGTGCCACATCCTGGTTTCCGTGGGAAGGATATCTAGCACATGGAGCAAAAGGTACCTGTGCTACCTCTGCGCACTATGGCCACCCCAGGGTGCTAGGGCATGGGAACAGTTTAGATGTCACCTCAATCCCTTCCTCCCTCCAGACTTGGGAAATGAAAAATTATATTTGACCTTTTACAGGCACAATTGTTATAGTCAGAATCCTGCCATTTAAAATAAAAAGATCCACATGATTCATATTCATCTGTAGGATGTTGCTACTCTTTGGCTTGTACAACAGCTCACGTGTCACCTGCCTTAATGCAGGCTCTGAAAAGGTCAAAGAGGTGAAAAAGAGTGGTGTGATTCAGTCCATAGTAAGCCCTTTTAATCATGAGGAAGTGATAACTAATGCCGCTTTTTAAACATCTATTTGAGAAGTAATTCAGGTTGCGTATAGTAGACATGACTTTCATAAGTAAATGGAGAACTGATTTAGTCTTTAAAAGAAGGTTGTATTTCATTTATAATTGCAAATATTTCTCTTTTATATAATATTTTAAATTACAATTCACTGAAAAATGATTATTCTGTAAGACTAGGTAACAAGGCTATGCCTAATTTCTGCCATTTGGATGAAAATTTCTGGTGTGCAAATACCAAGAATCAAATGTAAGACAGGCAAATACTAAGGCCGCAAAAGAGTAATGCAGAAAAGCCTTATTTTTTTAATTAAAGTTTCAAGTTGTTTTTAAGCAACAAAAATCTGAGATATGTATGTGGCTGACTTGGGCCTTTTGTAAGGCAGAACTGCAATAACTCGCTAAGATAGCAAAAAGAAAACCAGAGGATTAAATAAACCAGTAAAATATTTATTGGCAGCACTGAGATTGCTAGAAAACAGTACCTTAAGAGCACCAAATAAATGGTACCTTTCTGCCACCACCAGAAAAGTTTTTTAAAAGACCAAAAGAAAATAAAATGTTGGCATTGTCAAAAACCATAGGCAATGGAAACTGCCAGATGATATTAGAGACATCTTCTAAAAAATGGAAGTCGTACCTGAACATGGAAAATAGAGAAGAAAATAAACTCTGGCAAGCTGAATGTCAAGCTGCAATAAAGTAGGCTATACAAGATCTCAGCCGGCTAAAGCTATGAAATCTGCTACAAAACCTTCTCCAAAAATGCCAAAGACAAGAGGCTGACTAGAAAGTCAGTGGAGCCAGGACATGATGAAAGTCTGAGGGCTTCCTGCAAACACAGAACCTTGCAGCAGTGCTAAATGGTGTGTTTTGCTTAGTGGTTGCTACAGAGGAGGTCAGTGAGGTTCCCACTGGAGTTATTCTTCACCAAGGATGAATGTGAGAAATGCAGAATTAAGTGTCAATAGGAAAGATTTTGTAATAAATCTATAGACTGAACCTAACAAGTTCCCAGGACTGACACAAATTAGTGAAAGAGCTTCAGGTGCACTTCAGGCGCAGACATCAATGCAGCATGAGCAGGTGGGGGACCAGAGGCCACATCAGGATTTGAAAGGCACATTTTGAGGAAATTATGCTTTCATGCAATGAGAGAAACAGTCTTCTTTTCAATTAAAAGACATAAATGGCTGGAGAAAATTGAAGGAGATTATCTGTGGGGTATTGTGTGTACCTGGGTTTATGACTGTACCATTTAACATTCCCATAAAGAATATGAAAAAATAGGTGAATAATAAAGCAGCAATACTGCACATCATAAAATGTTCCTCAGAATAGTGTGATCTTAAAGTAGTTGAAAGGGGTGCACGGTTGACTGATTAATAAAATGGCAAATGAAATTCAATGTCAATGTTGTATGTCAGTATAAGGTAATGCATACAAGGAAAAAGTAACCTTTAACCATATATATATGCTCAGTAGGGGATTTTAATTCTCTACTCTCACTCAGGAAAGAAGCATAAGAATTAATGTGGATAGTTTTCAGAAGATATTGGTTCAATAGTTGTTGGAAGTCAAAGGCAAATTGACAATTTTTTAGAAAAAGAACTCCAAGCAAATCAGACGACAGTGCAGAAAATATGATGCATCTGCACTTTGAATACTATCTGATGTTCAGTCACTCTGTCTCGAAGGACCTATAAAATATCAAGAAATGTGCTAAAGTTGTCTCTTCATTTGGGAATATGGATTTGGGCCCTGGGTTGCAAAACACACAAGGAGGAATAATGTAGAAAGAGGAGATTCCCTGGGAGGAGTCTGACTGTGGAGAACCACTTGCTGACTTGCAGATTTTGTTTTACATTTAGCTCTTTGGGCCATTGTATAAAATAGTATGTACCTATGGTTGATCTCTAACATCTTTGTTAATTTTTTGGAGCCAATACGGCAAAATTGTTCGAGGCTCTGCCTCAAGAGAAAAACTGAATGCAAAGTCCTGTGGACAGCTTAATCCAAGGTGTCTCTCACAGGGGGATTACTGAGATAGCCTCCCTCTAAATCAACAGCTCGGTTCTCTCACCATGCGTTAGTGGTCTGATGCTGTGGTTTGGATAATGCTAGATTGCTTAGTTGTGTTCTGCTGGACAAAGATGTAGATTTAAAAAATGACAATCAAAAACTCTACAAAGAGGAGAGATACAGCCTGTTTTCTTTACCTGTAGTAGAAACAGTTTAATCAGTTAATTTGCTCACTGCCAGTACTTCAAAATTGTTGTTTATCTTGTATTGCAGCAGGTTCAAATTTTGCTAGGCAGGAAATTTTGTTGTACTATTTTTCTTCAAGAAGTGCCCTTGAGCTGAGCTCAGCTGATCTCTGTCCGAACTCGGCTTCTCTTACATTTTAAGAAATTAGATGCTCTTTGTGATGACTTTGGAAATGACAACACAATGGGTATGTGTTATTTTTAAATTTGCTGCTGAGCATCATTGCTAAAGGCTTAAAATTTATATTATCTAAAATCTAAAGGGACATAGGCTTTTGCCACGGCCTGAAGAGCGGCAGAACTGCTCATAGGAGTAAGGACTGCACAACTGCAGCCTTGCAAAACTGAGATTCAGGGATGAGACAGTCCCATCCATCAGACTTTTTTTATCAATATTATGCTGAATTATAAGCAAGAATGTATTTATTTTCAAAAAAAAAAAGTGCTAATAAATTCCTCTTGCTCTCCTGTAAGTACCAGCAGAGATTGCTTTTTTGCTTTCACAGTGACACTTAATATAGTAAAGTAATTATTTTAGTCTGCCGCATGTGCTACATCCTCAGGAATCAGGTTTTCCCTGTACCTGTCACTTGCTCAGCATTTTACTATGCTGAATGGACAGGATGTCACTGAGAAACTTGGGAACATTTAGAGTGTTTTTAAATACATTAGACAGGGGATCTTAAACTCACCTTTCTATCATTTGGTGTCTGCTTGTTCTAGTGTTTTTGCCCTAGAGCACCAGCATTCATACTTTATTTACAGATCTCAACAGGTTTTGCCTTGTCACATACTTTGCATTCCCTAATGAGGTGTGTAATGTCCCTTATGTAAGCTCTAGTTCTTGCTCTGCTGTGGTGCCTGGGCGTTCTGTTCTTAAATGAATTTCCTTGTGTTTTGCTTTTTACTGAGGAAATGGTAAAATAACATTTGGCTTCCCTTCTCACATCATGTACTAACAAAAAAAAATCAACCTGCTTCACATAATTAGTTTGATTTAGTGGAATGAATAGCAGAGCTTCCTTTTTTGATAGTGCATACTGTAAGAGGACAGAAACTCTCCATAAGGAAGTGAACTGTGAGCACATCACATAAATTACAAAAGGGGCACTACATAAGTGTAACTCTCTCAGTTACTCTCTTGAATAGGGTTTAAGGTCAGAAGGGACCTTTATGGGCAGCTGGTTTGAGCTGGTATGTATCAATTGTGCCAGAGGCCACATCATTTCACCTGGTGGCAGCAAGCCCTTCTCCTCTCACTGAGGCAGAGCCCTGTAACATCAATTTAGAGAGTTTGGATGATGGTGGGTAGATAAACCAGCAGGTCTGAGTGAGGTGCAGTAACCCGAGGTCTACCTAGAGGTACATCTACATGGGCAAGGGGTGGGCGAGTGTCAGGTCATGGTGATGGCTCATGGACAGGCCAGCTGCACAGGACAGCCCTGCTGCATCCCCCAGAGCACATGCACTGCATGTGTGCAGTACGTTTTTTCAACCCACAAATATGGCATTTCTAGCTTTCCCAAAGTAGTTTAGACAGATGTTCCCCTCCAACCTTGTCGATGTAAAAAAGTATTGAAAAATGAAATCTCCAAAGTTGTCAAAACCACAGAAAATGTGCAAACTTACTTATAATTACTGCTGAGAGAGAGAATCACAGCTTCACGATCCAAGAGGGCTGAGCTGAAGCTGGATGGATGTCTATAGCAGAAAATGGATTCACTGATTTGTTCTGGTGAAATCTTCATTAATGCCATGATGGATTAGATATATAATCTGAGCAATTTCTATTTATGGACTGGCTTTACAATTCATATTTTATGGATTTCCTTCCAGGCAAATCTGCACTGATTGGTTCATTAGCGTCTTGTTAGAAAAGCACTGGAGAGGATATTCATCTGAAGCTCAAATACCATGTCAATTAGCAGGCAGGGGTTTTGTACTGCAGAGTTCAGAATGTACTTGGCAGAAGAAATGCAAATAAACCTTTTATCAATGAGAAAAGCTTAAAGCTGTAAATACAGACACTTCACCCTTTAAAAAAAAGTGTGAAATATTTTATGAATGACAGTTGTTAGTCCTGCGTTTTGAATAAATGATTAGAACAAAACTTCACTTTTATAGCAAATAAGTGGGTATTTATTTGATAGTGAAGACATACTTCGGAAAGAAACAAACAAGCAAAAGGTCTATCCTGCTTTATGGTGCAGAGGCCAATGAAGGGAGAGGTCGCTCCCTGGATGCTAATGACAGCTAAGCATGCTTTTTTGGACACACCCCTGGAACACACTGCCTGGCAGCAAAATGCTGTGAGAGAGTCTGGTTTTATTGGCATGAAAAAATCATAACTTTTGCACCATGTGAATGTGTGAAGTCATTTCCTTTGAATAGAGTAGGATAAAACTGTGCATTCAGGAAACTATGCCCGGGATTTAAATCAAGAGATTATGGAAATGCATGATGGCATTCTCACTTTGCGCCTAGTCCTGCCGACACTGCTGGCCTCAGTTCTTGCTGCTATGCAGAAATGACTGAGTCTCTGAGGCTATTATCCTAACTATCATATTTGGTGGGAGGGCTTTCATTTCTAGGTTTAGTTTCTGAATATTTTAAATTAAAGCAAACACCTCAGTTTTTCAGTCCATGCGAGGAAATTGGCTTACATGCAGTTACATTAAGGTCTCAGTTATCACTGCCATAAACCTTTTTCAACCACTTATGCACTTTAGTGGACGTATGAAGTGCTAGTAAGTAGCAATTGCAGTGTTTCACACACATGTTGTAGGTACATTTGGCTATGCTAGCTTCAAAGCTGGAGACAATGAAGACATTAATTTCTTAGTTAAATAGAGCCACCAACATGAATACATGAGGTGTGAAATCACAGTCTCATTGGCCACATTAATACTGCTCTATTAGATTGCTTTGGGGACTGACTTAGGAAGGCAATCTGAGCTGAAGTTCACATGCACATTTCACACCCTTACATTACTTTCCGCATGTCCACCTCAGCCTGTCTCTCCCTCAGCAGAGGTGACCAGCACCTGGAGCTTGCTGTGCAGGTCCTTCAGGAGATGGGGGGTGAGACCCTTCCTGTGTGTGTGCTGAGACTGGTTTTTAAAACTTTGTTGTGAAACTGAGTCATAAGTGAGAATGCATGTTGTTGTGTGATAAACACGTTGGGCAGGACTGAGACATCAGGACTGAGACTGAGACTGATGGCATTTACTCATCTAATGCATGTGCATACGAGATGTCTAAGCTCCCATTACAGTTGGTGAAGATCCAGTCCATAAATCTCAGGAGAGGAGTGCTCAGCATAGGAAGTGGAGTCTGGAGAGTGAGTCAGGCCACCTAGAGAAAAATAGTGAGAGTCTCTGTTCATTTGCCCTCCTACTAGTACTGATAACGAGTCTGTCTGAGATGCCCAAGGTGTCCCTGCCTGAGGAATGCACATAAGGTTTGCAGATAGGATGCAACAGAAGACCTGAGCATCTCTGAGGGAGCTGCTGAACTCAGACAGAAACCTTCAGGGCATCTCAATGGGCAAGGACACCAGCATTTTGGCAACTGAATAAGCCTTGGAGATTTACTGACTGCAAAATAAATCCAGGCTCATAGCTCCAGTAAAACTTTGCAACTAGGTCCTCCAGATGCCAAAGTTTCACACTGAATACCACCTTTGTTTCTGTCAAGAACCGAAAGCCACTTTTTCAATCAGAATATTTTATGTCTGTAACACACACAGGGCATAGACCCAAGACAGTTCCTCACAGCCAACATTAAGGCCTCTCTCACCTTTGATCACAGGGGAACTGCCAAAGGCCCTGAGATGCAGCTTGCTTCCTCTCTGCCTCCTTGAAAAGCTCTGCAAACCTAGACTGAAATAAAGACTAGATGAAAGACAGGCAACAAAAGGAGAAATCTCTCTAGCTGTGGCCCTTCACAAAATCTGGTGTGAGATTCACCTATGACGCAGGAAACCTTCTTCCAGCCTGACATTCAATTGTGAATGTACCAGATAATGAGCACAGATACTCTTCTGGAATGGGAAGTCTTCAAGGGGATGTGCCAAGCCTGAGCCGGTGGTGGGGCAGCTCTTGATAAGCACATGGCCCTGTGCAAGTTCTTGATAAGCACAGCCCCAGACCTGCTGTGTCAATGCGGGCAGTGACAAACCAAAAGAATAGGTGCTGTACTCCATCCCCAGAGTGCACTCCCAGGTCTAGCTGGAGCCTCCCCAAGCACACGGCAAAATGAAGGCAAGAAGGATAGTTCAAATGTGTTTTTAAAGGAGTTTCTTAAAGGAATATTGTGCAATGCAAATGTAGCCATTGATATCAGTGGTAAAATTAAACATAGATCAATATTTCACTTGTTCTTTTGCTTCGTGCTCTGACCCTGCATTTGTTGTGTCAGTGACAATGCTTCATGTGCTTCAATACCTGGGGCAAAATCCTGCAAGACCAATACAAACACTGGTGCAAACATGCCTGGAGTAGTTAATATATCTCAAAAATTCTGGCTTCTGGGAAGTTACTGCAGATATTCTTGGCAGAACATGGCACGGAGGAGCGTGACGCAAATTTATCCTGGAAAAGTTAATATGGTACTTCTTTGCCTTAAAAATAGTTATCAGTTCTATATCCTTATGTAAAAAAATCTCTCTGGTGAGAGGAAAGAATGCAGTTCATGTGACTTTAGATTCTAATAACACATTTATTAACAAAGCAATTAATACAGCTATATCCAATTAACTCATTATAAAACTTATGAGTATAGAGGATACGATGGAGGAACCATCAAGCTGTATATAATCCCTTCAGTATTACAAATATAACTTTCTGACAGAAAGAACCGGTATTTGGTATTTTATAGGCTGGTTCTCATTCTTATAAAATTAATCCAGGTCCATAGCTTATACACTGAAATCTACCAGCTTTGCTGGGGAGAAAAGTCTTCATAGTAATACACTATTTTGACTTGCTTTTTCTACCTATCCATTTACCTTTTCTGCAAATAAATGATTGATGAGTCAGGGCAATGTGATCATACGAAACAGAGACAATGTGGCTGAGAAATTTTCAAGGACTAGCTCTGGGATTTGGGGAGTGTAATGTTTTAGACATGCAAGCTGCTATCAAAAAGAAATGCAAACACTGTTTGGGCTTTCTTTTTGGGGCAAAAATAATCGAGTTCTTCAAAAGATGTAAATGAAGTAAAATTGAGGCTATAGGCAAGAAAGAACTGAAGGTGGCACTGTAGGAACAAGCAATCCTTTTTCAGAAAAGAGAGATGGTAAATATGTGCCTACTCCTTCTCTTTTAAAAGAGAGAGAAAACACGAGCCATAGCTTCCTGAACCTTTCCGTCCATTTGTGCTCGTGAGTAAACTTCTATCCCTCTTCCTCAGACCAGGAGGGCTTTAAGGGAGCACCAGGGCAGCCAGTGTCGTTGATGCTGCACGTTCGCTATGTGCCCTGCAGTTTGTAGGCTGCCAGCATTGCAAGCTGGCTGAGGAGTCAGCTGAGCATCTGAAAGGGCGACCACATATGGCAAATTACTACCTAATACCACTGGTTTAACCCTCTGGGCCTCACTTCAGAGGGAGACACCATATATGCAAAGACCTATCCACAGCCATAGCCATATCCAGATCTCACACTCTAATGTAGATTGAGTGAAATATTTTTTAACAGAGAATCTAAAATACTGTTTGTCATATGTACTTTGAGGTTGTAAAATACACTTGATAATCTAACTCCAAATAGATGTTGGGATGCGAGGAGAGGGCTTTCTGTGAGATCCTGCTTTTTGCAAGAAATTGCAACAGTTTTGCAGAGAGGTTTAGGATTACAGAAACTATGGGCTTAGACTTCAGAAGGGTTCAGTACACGCTTTGGGCACAGGACAAGCATAAAATCCTGAGCTGTTGCAAAGTCTGTAGTAGCAATTTGAGCACAGAGTGAACACCTAGTTTAAAAAATTCAAAATATTACAGGCCAGATGCATATATGTTAGAAACAAAGTCATGGATTATAGCCAGCATGAAGCACCTGCCATAATCCTGGTTCATTGTATCAGAAAACTCTTTAAGTCCCCATGACTAGTGATGAAGATCTCCCATCCTTCTCAGATGTCAAGAATCAGATTCATTTATTCTGAAAAGTGTCACCTGCTCTGGAAGCCAGCATGCAGCGAGGGAGCAAAGGAACCAATCCATTTGGATTTGGTGCATTTAGTGGATTTCTTGATTTTGCTTGCTGACTTGTTTTCATAATTTAGTTTTGGCTGTTCTGAAGATTCAGGCCCTTATGGCCACAGGTCTCTTCTAATGGATCAGTGATATGAGAAGGCCTAATTGCAGACAAATAATCTATCTCTGTAGGCAGAACCAGACATGGAGGGCTTTGAAAGTCAGGAAAGAGACCTTGAAGTGGGCTCACTTCAGTCAGGAATCACATGCCAGGAGCTAGTGATTAAAGTGGGACAGACCTTCCTGCAGTGGCAGCTCTAATAATTTTAGCAGGTGGAGATCCTAGCAGAAAGGACTGGTAAACATGTGTATGTGCATATGCACATACAATATAATGGAAGTTTAAAATAACAGTATCATACAAAACAGAAAAAGGTAGCCAGCAAAGGCAGCCGCGGACAATAAAAGCCCCACAAAGGACAAAGCTGCAAAGGTTTCACAAATGCACGAGGGCTCTGTAACACGTTTAAGCACTGTAAAAACAAATCTCTAGGGAAAGTTCTTGCAGTGAGTTTCTAGATCTTGTATCTTATTACCTATTGTAACAAGCTTGTTCAAGTTACCTTCCGTGGGACAACGCACAAGGCCTGTGTAAGGTTTGCAGAGAGTAGCTCCAGGTCCGTTGCATTATGGCACTGCTAAAGCAAACGACAAAGAAAGATTTTAGCAGGGTTAACAAAGTTGTGAGGACAGAGACCTGTGTCCCCAAGGCAAGAGCCATTCCTGCCTTCTCGTCTGTACTTGTCTGCTGAACAGAGAGCTATATTTGAAGCCATGCAGGGTGTCCTTGGGCCACAAAGCTCTGTTCCAGGACACAAAGTACACTGTTCTTCTGAAGGTCCTGCACTGTGGGAGGGAAAAGTAAGGCTTTTCAGTGGGAAACACAGGAGGTTTCTTCTTCTGAAGCTAATGGTGTGTCAACGAGTGCTTGAGAGATTTCCCTTGTGTATGGAAACATCCAGGTTCCGTTACCCAACAGAGATATAGGGCCGACAGCTTCCTCTTAAGCTTCTGACACCTCCTTAGCTTTTGACAGCTGCCCAGGCTGTCAAAACAACAACAACAACAACAACAAAACCAAGCAGTACAAGCACATGGTCTATTTTTTTTTCTATAGAGGTCAAGAAAAATGCATAGACATGAATCTGATATCAGCTCGGATATTGTCCTTTGATATAGATTTCCCTCTTTCAGTGATTCTCACTCACGGGAATGATGAGCACATATAGATACCAAATCTTCACCAGTGAGCCACCACATGAAAACATTCTTATTGCTCAGTTATATTTTAGCTACCCAGATTATTATCTCCATGAAAAATGTCCTATTTGCATGTGTAATGCCAGGATTACTGTGAAAATGTATCCAGTGTAGCTAATATCCATCCTTTCTTCATGTAAGAATTAAGGCATTTGAATTAGGAGAAAATAGACATCTTTTCTATGTCATTTATTTCGCAGTCTCTCTCTGACATTCTCCTGTCCAACAAGTTCCATCACCCTCAATAGGAGCTAATTCATTTGTCAGTGTTGTGATAGTGACTGATTGTAAGGCAGCAGATAACATAATCTGCCTTTTAAAGTTCTGAAGAAAGTGTCCTTTCTATTTATTTTACTTGACCTGGAAAGAGCAAAGTGCTGTAAGCCTGCTGGTTTGATTGATTGCAGATAGATATCCATCCCAGGCATCTTGTCTATCAGTAAGTTACTTTTGAGTAAGGATGGATTCAATTTGCAGGCTTTGTCCCTGTTCTAAAGCAATGTGTAATAGAAAGGTAGACCTCAAGTCACCAACTGCTAACAGCTATAAATAAAGGTAATCACTATGAAACAAAACAAGTTACCCATTCAAAAGATTTGTTGAAATAAATTAAAATATGAAGTGGTGCTAGATCCATTTGAACATCCACGTCTCCCCTGTCAGCTGGTGACACTCAGTTGCAAGTGATTTTAAGAAGCAGAAAAATGCAATTCACTTATTTGGGTGTTGCTTTCCCTCATACTCACAAGTGACATCTGCCTTTTCAGTACTATATGAGGCTGAGGCTACGGCAGCTCTGCTGCCTTAAGACAACATTTACCATTAAGTGGTGGAACTAGAAAATTTATAGAAAAATTTAAAATATGACAACAATGAGAGAGCACATAATAATCTTAAAACTGTAGGTGTTCTATTTGGATCATAGATTGAACAATGGTACATTTTGACTCTGATTTTGAGCCACCTAGTGGTAATATAACAAAAATATGATGTTCATGCTAAAGAGATGTGAACATTTCCCAGCAACTGTCTACAATTTAATGGGACTAAACTCAACAAACTGAATTGAAATTCATGCATAATATGAGGGACCTGTGCTAATACTTAACTTTTGTGATGAAGATTTGTTAGTTATGTGTGTAGAGATTTTAACTATTTGCATTGTTTCCTAAAGAAGTATTTTTTTTTTCACTAGAAATAATGTCAATGCAACCTAATAACAGGGCATTAAACCATTCCCTCAGATTGATCTCATTGATAGAGAGTTCCCCCATCTCTACTGAGGCTTTCCCAAGGCACCTCTTCCTTCTGGGAGCCTTTCTGGCCACTGTCTGGCTGGTGAGATATTCATATGATGCCTGGCAGAGGTGGCAGCAGAGCTGCACATAATGTCTGTCACCTTGATGCTATGTCCCTTTTCTGACACTGAAGCAAGCCTGTGCTGAGAGACAGACCTTGGACTGTAGCAATTTTTGGCCGGTTGATGGAGATGATTTGAGAAGGTTCTCTAAAATATTCTTGCATTGGAGTCGGGAGTCTAGGAGACTAGAGTGAATTGAGGACCTTGGCATTGATATAGCGACCCTGGGCTTGATCATGCATGTTCTCAGCATTTTCTGATAGGTTTCATTCCCTGGAGCATCTTGAATCTGTGGTTAAGTGTGAATGAATACTGATATCTGATCTTAAAAATAGATCTTAATATCTTTTCTAAAATTGAGCAACTTATCTAAATATTGCATCATACAACAGAGCTTGAATTAGCAGGCGCTCTTACATTTTCATGTATCTATGGAACAGCTGCATTTTCCAGTCCTGTTGTCTGGATGATAATCAATCACAAGTCCTTTCACACTCAAAGAAGCAAAGTTAATCACAGACCTGCTCAGTGGTCTATGAGATACCTTTAAGCACCTCAGATATACTGTAGCTAATTTTAGGATTTTCTAAATGGGAATCGTAGATCATAGTATCTTTCATTTTGTCCATGTTCTCATATAATGTTCTGAGGAGCAGTCAGATCACTAAATTCTTGTTGTTAAACTTGCACATTAGAAACCACAGTCCTTCTTCTGTTTGGTGCTAAATTCTTGAAGCCTGTCTAGTCATTGGCCATTCCCTGAAGGCCATGTTACATAAATTTTCTTTTATGTTCAAATATCTCTCTCAGTTCCCTAAACACAGCTTGCAGACACAAAGATCATGTAGCATTCAAAAAAAAAAACCCACAAAACCTTTAAATATTGCATGTTACATTCTCAACTGAATTATCAAAACATACCTTCAGAAGAATCTTCAAAAATAAATAAAACGGAAAATCTTCTGGCTTTAACATACACATTCTAGAAGAAAACAGGGAAGAGAGAGAAAAAAAAAAATGCTTGAATGTTATGTCTCCTTTATTGCTTCCTGAACACAAAGACATTCAAATAATCCCCAGAGGATTTAGCCAAAAGAATACTCCTTGTATTCAGCCTTATCTTTGTAATTTTTATATGATACTTCAAGCTTCTATTTCATTTTTTTCCCCTAAATTTTATACTGCAAGCACTGGGCCTATTAAGCTTAAAGGTAGATGCACAAACATCTTGTTAATTCTGAAAGAGGTATAGGAAGGACTTTAGAAATTCCCTATAAAGTATAAGATGAAGGAACCGGCACAAGAACAGCCCAGATGGGAAGAGAAATTTAGCCAGATGTTTGTTACCATGTTGAGTTGCAGGGAAGCCAAGCACTAGGCTGGAGATGTCTGGACAGGGAGAGGGCTTTCCCCCATCTGCTGAATGCAGAGGAAGACCCGTCACTCCCCAGTTCCTTTGGAATTTGAATTGGAACTAAGAGTTTGCTGTGCCATCTGCTTTCAAGGAAGGAATGAGAAAGTCAGATTCTGGGTTCCTATATAGTTGGTAGAGAGAGGTGTCAACATGCGCTGTGCTCCCTTTGACCTGGAGAGAATCTTCTCTGCAGTCCTCCTGTTCCCCAGGAACTTTCCTGCTTTTCAGGGAGATGAGGGAACGGGGCAGCAGTGAATGTGGGATGTGGAACAAGCTGTTCCTCCCAGCCTCGCCACTTTCCTGAAGTGGTGGAGACCAGTTCTTTTTCCAGCAAATATGAAAATGTTATGCACTATGTGGAATAGTAAACCCCAAATCACTGGTAGGTCGATCTGCAGAAGGATTTCAGAGTATGAGTCAGACAAAATCACAAGAACAAACAGACTATCCAAGTGACTGAGGAGGATAAGCCCCATTGATTTTCTGTACTTGCAGGACAAGAAGGCAGTTCTTTAAATTCTGACTTTATCTCTTGCCAGACTTTATTTGTTCAGAGCCAACAAGGAAGTTCCCTAACATGCCCCAGATGTTGGCAGTGTGATGAAAACACCCTCTGCCTCAGAAGGGAAGTTTTAGTGCAACAACCCCAGGCCTCAGCAGCAGGGCGATGGCAGTGGCTGTTCCAACTGGCCCCACTTTGGGGCAAACTGGCTTTTCCTGACCAGAGGACATGGGAGTGTTTTTTTAGAGATGCATGCAGTGAACTTGGGTAGGCAGTTAAAAATTCAGCAGGGAAAAGTGGATTTGGGAGATTGCCACCTGGCCCTTTTTCACCCAGGAGAAGTACACGCAATGCTGCACCACAGGCCCTCAGCAAGGACGTTTGCTGAGTACCTTCTGGTGTATCCTTATGGCATCGCACCAGAGCAGGGTGTGTACCACAGTTGTCTCTTTAGGCCCCAAAGCAAACAAAGAAATCTGGGCTTCATACTCTTCCTCCACCCATCCTTCCCTCAACACCAGGGAGTCTGGTGTCCCTTACTGCTCTGTGGCATCAGGGTGGCAGCACGGGCTGCAGAACAGCCCAGCATGGGGTGGCATGGGCAGTGGGGGACAGTGTGTGACAGGAGAGTCAGTGTTAGACACATATAGGCCTACATCAGGTCCTGAGAAAGCTTTCCAGGATGTTCTCCCAGCCATCTCCTGGTCTTAGAGTCATACCTGCACTTTTGTATGGCACCTCACAGCAGAGCACAGCGTTGGTTCACAGTAGGCAGCTGAGTGGCACCAAAATTAACAGGCAAACCTTGGCAGGAGCAGGGGCTGGAGCATAGGAGGAGAACTTGCCAAACAGGGACTGCCCATGCAGGAAAACCCTGTGCTCATACAGACTGTATAGTAGAGAGACATCTATCTGAGAAAAAGTCATTGAATTGCTGTATCCACAGGCCCCCATAAACTGAGATGTGCTTAACTATGTTAGTCCACAACCAGGCCTGATTTATGGTAGAGTTGTTATTTTTACAATGTGCTGAATTAATGTGAATGAACGATTTCTGGACTCACATTGGTAACTGTGCAGGACTATGAACACTTCAGCAGCTTTATCATTTCAGGCATCCATTAGCCCCATATTCCGTTGCAGGGCATATAAAGGTCATTTCAAACCCAAGATCTCATGAAATTTGTCTTAAATGACATACCTTCAAACCTTTTAGATGAGGCACAGCTGATGAATCTTAGTTGCCAGCTTACTTCTATTTGGTTATAGGGAAAGCATTAGTAACTCTCTAAGAATATTTAGACAAGGAGTAAAGTTTATATCCCACCAAAGACTTACACAGACTCATATGTATGTATGCATATATTTATCAATCCAAAAATCACGATAACACTACAGATAACAGTATATCACATTTGACTGGTTACGCACAAAATCTTCTTCAGTGATTGCTTTCTAGAGGCTATCACTGCATAATACCAGCCTTTTTTATTTCTTGCTTTGATCATATTCAAAATGTGTGTTGCTTGACATCGCCTGTTTTATAAATTGATCCACCTCACTCTATGTTACTGGTCTGTCCTCATTATTTACCACTCACCAATTGCTCTGCCTTCTGCAAACAGCTACAGGACAGATTTTACAAATTCGCCCTTTTCACTAATGACTGCGTACTGCAGCTTTCTTGACTGGAGGGAACCACCATATTCAAACTGCAGACCACTAGCCTATCTATCGGTACAAAAGCTGTCTGACTTTCCTAACGATAGTTCAGTGACAATGCTCACTGTATTCCTTTTCTTCTTGTGCACTTTACTTTGGCTGTAAAACATTGATAATGATGCTTCACTTCACAATCCCTTTTCTAGAGAAGCGAGCTTAAAAAGAATAGGAAGCTCCATTGTTTAAAGAGAGATTGGTTTTGTAAAAGGAGACCATAGCCTTCTAATGGCATCCAAAGAGCGACAAGAAGGAAAAAAAAATAATGTACAACTAGTTAAGAAGCAGCATTCAGACTTCATTTGGTTGTGTAATGTTTTAATGTTGCTAGAAATGACCAGACAATAGAGACATGGATTGAACATCTTGGGAAAACTCCTGGTCTTAAAGAAAAAAATTACAACCATATGATGAAAACAGTGACTGTGAGGCTTTAACTTGACATATTTTATGTAAGTTTATCCTGGAGGTAATGTAGTTTCTTCCTGGAACAGCTATTTATTTGTACTTTATTTTGTTAAGAGAGGTACCTCCAGGCTTTTTCACTGAGGGTTCCTATCTCTGGGCAATTTCACTCAAATTTAATATTATGCAAAATGATCTCCAAACATACTGCTGAAACTGTGGCTAGAACCACATCTGCATGGAACAGCACAATGGCACCTCTCTTCAATCACCCCCTCTCTCCTCTCTTTGCTCTTCACTTTCCAGCCTACGTCAAAAACTTGCTGATTTTCTGAAGTGTCTTCCTCTTAACTTAAAGATGTTTTTCGATTGATTTTTTTCCAACCTGTATTTTCATTTCCCTTAACTCAGATTCCTGCTTCTTTCCCTGGGTGGGTATCTTCAGACGGCCTTGGCACTGTCTGCCTTTCTCTTAGCTTGCACAGATGGGTTTCTAGTAACTAGACTCAAGACTGCACCAGATGTTCCTCTATTGAAATCTTTAGTCATGTTCTAACCCACGTGTATCTTGACTATCGCAGTTGTCATTTATGGTTCTCCTAAATCCTTGGTGTCTAAGCTCTGAGGTTTGAGGAATGCTGTAGCCAGGCTCCTCTTTGTCCTTGGACAATGCGTTGTCCTTGGACAATCCAGCATTGTCAGTGGCTGTCAATGTGTTATTTTGGTTAATATATTTTCAGTAATTTTGTGTAGCCTTCATGTTTCCCAATTCACATTAGAAGCTATGACTTTGTTTTAGTAGACAGGCTCTGCTCTGCAGCACTATTTGTGCAGACCGTGCAGCGTTAGCCACCAAGTGTTTATTGTATTAGGAACTAAAGACTAGATTTATGCTGCACATTTTCAGGTGACACTGTTACCTCCTGGTTTGGTGAACTTTATATTTTTCTGCTTCTTGTGGTCTGCCATAGCTTAAGTCACTCTCAACTAAGCCGTTCCTTCAACATGGGCAAATCTCTTCTTCCTGGGAACAAAACCCATCTCACAGACCTCTTTGTTACTGTCCCTCCCTGTAAATGGCAGACGGTCATCTGCAAGAGAAATTTAAGATCTTCAGAAGTTTCATGCGTAGTGCTATATATATTTACCCAGCACAGGAATGCGTTTTTTCCTCCTCTGTACAAGCACATGTTGACTGCATTTTGATTTTCTAAACCTAATCAATGAAATACAGACTCCATGTGTAAGTGTGATTTTGTCTGGCTTCTCTTCTTTGGAAATTTTACAGATAATCTTTATATTCCTTTATTCTCAAACACATTATTGAGCTATGGAGAAAAGAGGTAGAAATTCAGGGTCTAAGGGTGGGAAAGATGGCGTAGGTATTGGTATAAAAGGAAAAACAAAAGTATTGATGAAAAGCTTTCTCCATTGCATTTTACCCATATTAAATTATGCTTAGCTGAGGCCAGGAGGGAATGTAGCATGGGAAAAAGTATATTGAATGTGCAGGAAAAAAGGAGAAAGAGGCCCGAGATCCGAGAGGTGAGATGAGGAGGTGCTCAGGTGGCTCTGGGGGCAGAGCCCGTGAAATCTGTGTAGATGAAGGAGGTCATCTGCAGAGAGAAAGCAGAAGTTTGGGGTGTGCCTGTACCTGTACTCTATCTGTGCCTGTACAGTTAGAGGTCTTGGGAGGTTCTGGATGACAGCAGAAATGTGAGCAAGAGTCTAGCACACACCTCGCTTTCTCCAGCTACTTCCTTCTGAGCATGGAGGGCATTAAAGAGAAGAAAACTATTCTCAGTGGAGATTTACTGTGTATTATACAAAAACTGAACTGTTGTAATAGCAACTGTGGCTGACTACCACCTCTAAAGACATGGCGTAAATCTAACTTTTAGTGCCCAATATAGTAAACACTCAGCGATAGCACTGCACAGTGTGCACAAACAACCTTGCAGAGCACAATCTGTTTAGTAAGAGAAAGAAACAGCCACTAATCTGCATTAGAAAATATGACAAAATTATTAAAATACTGTTTATACAAAACAGACCATTAGTAGACATATAAACCTGTCTTGCTACAAGATGTTATCTTGGTCCTGCAGCACCACAAAATGATCCTATCAAACTCTATAGTTGTTTGACTTGATACAAAAATGCCCACGTTCCTATGACTTCTGTATAGGAGTAGTGCATATTTCAAATTATTACCTTAATTTTGCAATAGCCATTAATTATTCTCCTTCCATGGTATTTGAAGGTGCTGTTACTCTTCCCTGCTCTACATATTAGGCATACAGAGGACAATGTAGTATTTTTCTTGTTGTACGAGACAATTATATGGAATTTAAGTGTGACTACTGAAATGTCCATATAAAATGTATCTAATTGTATATAAATTAACTGAGACTAGAAAGAAGAAATAAGAAAAAGGACCCTGTATACAATTGTGGTCATGTATTGCATAAGACCTAAAGTATATTTTTCTGATCCTCCAGATTTTATGTCATTTTACTCACTAAAAGAAGCACAAAATACTTTATATTTTCTGCTTGACAAAAAGTGTATGTTTTAACATGTTACTTCTGCTGAAAATGTACATAAAACCAGACATTCAGATCTCTTTAAAGTGAAAAGATAAATAGTGAAAAAGAATTTTCTTTAAAGTCTGATGAATGAAAACAGTATCACTGAATTGCTGAAAAAAATTGTCAGGTATAATCAATCAATTTTTTAATCCAGCAATGACAAAAAAAAAATCATGAATAAAATAATGAGGTAAAATAAATAAAAAGTGTTGCAGGGAGGAAATGCTTCAATACCAGGAAGAAACTTGAAATTCCATACCTGGAACATCAGGAACATCCTCAGGGAAATATATAGTGATTCTGCAGAATATGAAAAGAGTGACTCTTGTGCTATTTATAATCCATACTCCGTACAATGAAGTCTTTTTCTTTTTCCAGGTAAGAAGGGTTGTTGCATTCGGAGAAGTCCACAAATATTTACAAATATTAAAATGATTTAAACCCATACAAGAAAATTGAAAACAGAATAACAAATACCCATTTACTGCTTTGAGAATGACATCATTGTAAAATTGTGTAATGCGGCATTAACATAATATGTTCTTGCATGCTAATACTTGTCTGAGAACGCTCAACTTGCACATTTCTAGCAGCTTAAGTTGGGATGGGTGGAGCTGAGCAAAATCAATCAGTGGAATTGGTTCCCTTCTGAAATTTGTCATATTTTAAAAACAAAGTTTCTTAAATAAATAAAAATAAATTTTGCACTAGGCACAAGGAACTGGGAATAGGCAGTTGGTCACAGCATCACGTATATGCTACATCTATACTAATTAATCAAACTTATCTGAGACCATTGCCTGGCATGGAGTCAACTGGTGCAGAATTTGTGCAGAAGCAGCTGTGCTCAGTCCTCGTGCCCTCAGGACGAGGTGGTCACCTCTAGCCTGTTCACCGGGAATGAACCTGGGCTGTGCTAACTTCCCAAGCATGTCGAGAAGCTGCTTGAGAGAGCAGCAGTTGGCACAGGCCAGCCTCAAGCTGGAGACAATTAAACCAGACCCAGTTCCTGCGCCGGGGAACATTCCCACACGCTGTTTAATTAACTAGCATTGACATAACAAAAGAGATGATTTGAAAATAATAGTTGCATATGTGTGCATGTGTATGTATGAAAAAAATCTCAAGGACTAACATTTTTATCATCTTTTTAAATATACATGGATAAATCCTGCAGCCTTTGCCTTTGAAACTGGTCCTACAAAGGCTCTGACTTTGGGGGTCCCAGCCTGCTGCCGGGGTCACTCTGTGAGGACGACGGGCTGCCCAGCGGTGGCAGCAATGGAGCGGCTCCAGCAGCGCTGGAAAAGATGCAGTTCTTGAAAACTCTGCCCTAAGCAGATTGAAGTTTCTACCCAAGAAGTAAAAACTGCTTTTTTTTTTCAGATTCTGAAATGTTGGTCAAATCTGCGCAGATTTTCACAAGGCAGAAAAAGTACAAAATCAGAAGCAGCAATTTGCCTTTATGTCAAAACATGTTATTTTTTCTTTCCAAAAAAAGATTTCTTAACGTTGGTAAAACAATGTATTTTTTTAAGCCTTGTTCCCTGAAACAACAAAACATTTGAGCAGCAGCATTCGAAACAGGCAGCAGCAGTAACAAATACTGCCCAAGGCAAATACACTTCACAAAAACGTTTAAAAAATTAGGGGTACACTTTTGTAAAACGCTGCAATAGGATATATTGGCCTGTGAACCCTGCCTAGCAAATCAATGTATTCTCATAGGATAACCAATTTTAGATTTACCAGAGTCAGCCCAGTTTAACAGAGACTTGCTGTTTCAATACCACCTTTGAAATGTTTGCATGAATGCTGGAAATCCCACATAATCAAGCTCCAAGCAGTTGATTCTCCCACCCAAATGCTATGATGTAGCCTAAAGTGATCCAGATGATTGACTAGCAAAATGTGCTAATAACTTTGATTAGCTTCATTTATTTGCATGTAATTATTTATTAATTTCTCTGCAGTAATTAGAAAGATGGCACATTGCTGACATGACTTTTTAAACAAGAATGCATTTCGGGCTGCTCAAATGTATTGTGTAATTTCTAGCCATTGTGATCCATAAAGACAAATCAGCTACATGAATGGTATTTCTCAAATAAATAGGTAACTCTAGATTCTGAGGAATCATTATGGAGAAATGGTGTTATGAGTGTACATGTTCAAAATCCAGAAGATATTTCTCTTGAGGCTTTATTTCAGTCAAGATAGATCATTGTGGTCAAGCAGGTAGGAGTTGTTGCCTAGGAAATACAGAACTGACCCAAACTTCTGCACTCAAATAGTCCCAAATAGATTAGAAGAAAATACTGGCACAAAATAAAGCAGGCCATAGTACCTTCATAAACAGATTCCAATCACCAGTTCCACCTGCAGTATTTAAGTCAATTTACTAAAGTTAGTAAATTACTTACTTATTATGCATATCGCATTTTGGTCAATAAGTTTGCCTGTGGAATATCTGTGTTGTTCCTCCCTCAACCCCCGCTTTTTTTTTTTGAGTTATTATGGTTAAGTTATCATTTTAAAACTATTTGAAGGATTTTAAATGCTAGTTTTTTCTCTATTTTAAATTGCATACATCCTATGGATTACTGTGTACTAACACCTAACATATATTTTTTTTTTCCAGAGCTGCTCTGTATATTAAAGTCTTTTCTTATCTCTCATTAGCATCAAGTTCAGAAGCAGGTATTGTGAGCATGTGCCTGTGAGACAGAAGGATAAAGTCAAGGACAAAAACCTTGTACATTCTGAAAATCATGACTGGACAAATATAAACTTTCCTGAATGCTTTATCGGCCACCTGCCAATTTTAAATAGAAGACTAGCAAACAAGTGAAGAAACCAATCAAAGTCAGCATTAATGCTGCTGCCTAAACAGTTTAGCTGTCTGGTTCATTTCTTCCACAGCAACTGCTGACCGTGACTATGGATAAGCTGGACAAGAATGGAGGTCATCAGACAAGAAATACCTGAATAATTAAGGGCTCAATATGTTTTACAAATTCACCTTCTTCTTCATCTGCTGACAAACAGCTGTGAATCAGTGATATCCTGTAAAATAAATTAAGGAGCCTTCAAGGCTCTGCTATCAATCTAAATATGGAAGTTGAGATGCAGAAAGAGGATGAAACTCTTAATTACTCTCCCATACTTGCAGTATAATCAGACCTGTCTACCAGGGCGAGCTGCACTAAATCAATTGAATTGTGATATAACCTTGCACTCCATGATAACATTAAAGTGGAACTAAAAAAAGCCTTGTCATTGTTATAAGCAGGAGTGGTATTTTTAAGGCACAGAATCAGCAGACTCTGCTCTTCAAAACAGGGCCCTCAACACTTAATTAACTATAATACATTATAAAACATTTGTTAAGATTTGTGCATACATAACAGCTGATCCTGCCGAAACCAGCAAGTTCTTCCTCTGTTGTTCTGAAAATAGTTTGCTATTGGAGCTCTTCTTTCCAGCATACTTACCCATGGGTACAATGTTAAGTACTTGTTTTAAGGCAAATGATGATTTATTAAGTAATGAAGTGATGCATTTTACACTTTCTGTATTAAAGCCTGAAAATCCTGGAATAGAAATCATGTTTTTCCACTGTAAGTGAGGTGACTATTCATGACAGTCTAGATGAAAACCTGTGTATAATATCAGCAGTCACTTAAATGCTGTGTTTGGACATCATGACAGTCTAGATGAAAACCTGTGTGTAATATCAGCAGTCACTTAAATGCTGATAGCAAAATTTTGTTGGATATGTACTTAAATCTCAGTGGAGCTTTTCTGCATATCACATTAGTAGGTAGCAGCTTAGGAAGTAGGCTTTTAGCCAAAGATTCTTGTGTTTTTTAATTGTGGGGAAGCAAAACAGCACCTCTTTAGGTTTTTATGGATTTTTCTTCCAGATGAATCAGGGAAATGCAGGGATACACACACAAAAAAGATCTTAGCTGTCTGAATTTGTAACACTTAAAATTAGTAAAGTTTCTGTGTCAGCTCTTGTTTCATCAAGACATGCTTATTCTGCCCTCAACTGTTATTCCTACTTCATGCACATTTCTATATTCCTTTCCCATTAAATATCTGAAATATTATAAGCATCAATAGGCAGTATCTTAACTCCCAAACTTTGATTAGGAAATACTAAAATGAAGAAAAATCAAAAATGTGGCTTTTTCTTTTGTTCAAGGACTGAAAGAGACATCGGCCTGCTGCAGTCCCTCACAGCAAGCTGCAGAGGTTATCTGAAGGGTCTCCAGTACCTAAGCCAGAGCAAACCCAGCAGCAAACAGGTTGCTTACACTCTTGTTTACTCAGACAGCTTATAAACCCACCAACCTGTTGCTCTCTCCTGGACACCTGTTTTTTGTCCATCCTCATTTTGGTAGCTTTCCACTGTCGACATGACAGTTGTCTTGACAAACTATAGAGAATAACTTGTATTTCATTATTGCTAGGAGCTATTCAATACGTGCTTGGCTTGATTTGTAATATTGCCTCCTAGATTATTCACTTCGGGTTCTAGAGAGAAGAGAGATGAGTTTAATTTGCCAAGGACACTGAGGAGAAATGATCACTGCAGCAGAGAGTGCAGCTCTGACCTGCACCGTGTCTACCATGAGGAAGGCAAAGGCAAAATGCATTAGGGGAATTCTCATCTGCTTTGCAGTTTGCGTAATCACTTGCACCTGTGCAAAGTAAGGGTCCAAGCCCCTATTCTCCTTCTGCTCTGCCTGAGTGTGTGTTACTGTATAAAATACAAGAGGGAACATTTGGCCTAATGACTGTGTTTCTGCTGAAAACAAAATCTGTCAAGTAAAGATAAAATGCTGTACTAAAAAAACTTCACATTTTCCGCATCTGTTTATTATGAAGTCTGTCTCATAAAGAAGAGAAGGCAAACTTCATACCACTGCATAAATGAGAACACTACATGTTTTTGTTTTTAAGTCCAACACAGTCTGTACTCATAAAAATATTCTGTTAGCAAAATATGAACACAAAAGTACGATATTTTTTCTCACTCCTATTTTGTCTTATCACCATTTGTCAATCTCCAAACAATTACAACACAACAACACAGCCCCCTGTGCTTCCTTCTATTGAACAGGAGGATATTAGAGGAGGTCGACTGTCTCCTTGACTTTTTGTCAGCACAGTAAGAACATCAGAATTACGAAAATGTCCAAACTCAATCAAATGTTCATTAGCATTCTGAGAAGTCACTTCAATTAAAGAAAACTCCTATTTTATCTGCCTCACTGGAGAAATACAGACTAAAACTGGAATATAAATGTGACTATATTTTATGATGATTTAAGGTGACAATTTTCCTATTTGCAAATGGTCCAGGAAAGGGTCACAGTTTAACATCAATTCACAAAGTGCAAGTTCAAAAACATGTCATAACAATTTGCAGGATGTTTTTCAATTATCTGGCAAAGGACCTAGAGAGTTTTCTTGTATTGTTTCATTTTTATGTGTGTCTCTATGTACTGCTAGTTCTGAACCACTAGCTGTCAGAATTCTTAAATTTCTATTGGAATGTTTTCTAAAATAATAGCAAGAAGCTCTAGCAAAATTTCCCTCCATTTTGAAACCTCTCCAGATGGGCTGTTTTTTCCCACTGTTGGGACAATTGTGCTGAACATTTTCAGTTTGATCTCAGATAAAACTAAGCAAAGTCAAGCCCTTAAGGCTCTGATTTTCAGAGTGCTCAGCACTCATAACTGTAGCTGAAGTTGATTGAAACTGCTGGAGCACTCTGAAAATCTGAAACAATGTCTGGGGAGAATGAGGCTTGGGCCACAGAGGCTATCTGAAGAACTGAGGTGGGATAATTTGGCACATATCCTAGAGCTGGTGATCAGCCTAGTCTTTAAGTTCTGCTGTAATTTGTCTGATTACATCTTAATGTACTACATAATGTCCTGTGTGGTTAGGATTGTCGACTAGCTCTAGATACCCAGAATATAAATACAAGGGTACTGCCTGCCCTGAGGGATTTTCTAGGAGGGAGAGTAGGTAGCAGGAAGGTACACTTTGCCAGTGCAGGTACAGACTGAGCTACGAGACTGGTCACCCTCCTTGCTTGGGGTGGATGAGCCAGACCTGAGTAAACTGGTAGTTCCTTTTCTGGTTGGATTCAACACCTATCAGCCTCTGCTCCCCACTCAGGTGGGCACCCTTTCTATCACACGCGGTGCATAAAACAGCAGAAGCAAAAGGAAGACAGGGATGCTTGCAACTTTTAATTTCCTTCCATGGGAAGGTATTTGGAAAAAAAGTTGTACTGATATTCCTAAGGTTAATTGTTTTCCTTTCTTTTCATTTTAAACTTTTCCAGATTGCTCCATCTTTATCAATTTCAAGGACATAAAGTATGGAGCTTTTCATGAGTTTCAGTTTCATCCAGCCTAGCAGCAAGATCTTGAAAGTCTGTTTTTTTCAGAGTTGAGCACTTTCTTCTTCAGCTCAAGACTACAGAACCTGGTGGCCAAGCGTATGTCTCAGTCTTGCCTGTTACTACGAGATCATTGCAAGATCTCTGTAACTGAGAATCTGTTACTGTAACCTTACCAAATAAGATCTACACTACCACCCAGGTATTTGTTGCAGTTAAAACTAAATATTAGAAAAGAGAATGAACAGAAGGTACTTATTTGTGGTCCCTACATATTCATGGTTTTGTCTCATCCAGTCATTTATTTTCAGACTGAAGCCACTGTCATCTTGAGCTTCCATCTCTGAATCCATCTCTTCCAGACCTGCTGTATGCTTTTGAGATTGGTGGACCAGAATAGCCCACAGTATCAAGATGTAGGTGCACTGCATTTATACAGCGGCCTGATGCCTTCTCTTCTCTATGCTTTTTCTAATGATTCCTAAAATTCCATTTGCCTTCTTTATTCCTCCTAAGCATTGAGCTGACATTTTCATAGACTGCCTATTAGCGTTCCAAAATCTTATTCCTGAACTGTGATGATAATTCAAAGACTGTCATTGTGTATGTAAAGTTAGGGTTGTTTTTCCCTTATGCACTACTTTACACTTATCTAATTTAAATTTCACCTGCCATGTAATCATCCAGTCAATCTGTATCTCGCAGTTCCTTTTTTTTAAAAAAATAACACTATAAATTCTTATCAACAGAAAAAATTGCCCTCTCCCTATTCTCATAAGTTTAGTGGTGTGCTGAAGATCTATCACATTGCCCAGTAAGACTGGACTGGTGCCTTCCCTGTATCGAGAAAGTTGGCAGTTTATTCTTATCTTTCATTTCCTAAATCTTAACTAGTTATTCATCCCCTCTGGCAGCACAAGTTTTTGAAGAGCTTTTGGTGAAGAATATTGCTAAATGCCTTTCAGGAATCCCAGTAGACCAAATCACAATCAGTGTGTGCAGAATGGGATAGAAATTGCTCATTTGCTGTCTCTTTCTGTACATGAATTAGGGGACATTGAATGACAATACTAGAAGGCATATTTAGAGCAAAAAAGCAAGATTATTCATGCACTGTCCATACATAATGTGGATACAAAATGGTTTTGTGGATTCAAGGGACAAGCAAGTTCACAGATGACAAATACATTGAGAAATTGTATCTGACTGAGGAGTTCTAAAACTAAAAATGATCAGAGGTCCCAAGTGTATTCAGCAAGAGCATCATATACATTTGCAGTGATCTTCCCCTCTTCTCTAGTCATTCACTTTGGGAGACAGGACACTGTTAGAGAAGCCCTTAGCAAAACCAGTACATCTCTTCTCTTGCGCCCATGTCTTGGAGGCCTTCAAAGAACTCACTTCATTTGTGAGGCAATTTTTCTTTACAAAAGACACCTCTCCAGGAACTCCACTGATCCCAGAATCCACTGATTATTTTCTTTCGTTTTTTCCTGTTCTCTTGATACAGGTACCAAAGCTCTTAGCTTGTAGCTCTTCAGATCCACTCTGCAACATCTTTAAAAACTGTTATGACATTTGCCACCCTCCCTTCTTGCAGCGACAAGGCAGCTCTAAAAGCTTCACAGCTTCCTTCAGAAGGCCTGCTTTTAAATCACCTGGGCTTGGCTATTTGTTATCTTAATTTTGACAATCTGTTATATAGGTTCTTCTAATGAACTCAGTTTGAGGGAACTCCTCTGACATACCCTCAGTGAAGATGGGTTCTGGCCCGAAATTTCCCAGAACTACTTCAAGGTTGCAAAAAATTACAACATTTTCCTGCTTTGCTTTACCCTTCTGAAAGCTCCTTTTGTACTTTGATCAATTAATAAACCTACAAACTCCATAGCTTCCTGTTCCTGATGTGTTTGAAGAAATGATATATTATGACGTTTTATGCCTTCTGAAAATTGTTCCTCAAACTCTTTTTTTTTCCTGCCCTGAAACTGGCAAGCAGGAAACTTTAAGACATTCATTTTGATCTTTGGTAAAGAAAGGAAAACGCTTATTCATTTTCATGCATATATACAGATTTGCAACTGAATACACTTTTACAGTAAATTTTTCACCATTTTTCCCCTACATGCACATTTACTTCAGCATTTGCACAGCTCAACCTACTTTATTCTGTAACAATATTTCGCATATTATCTGCAACATTAGTATACAAGAATAACTAGATATCTTTTTCTTTATGATTATTCTGAGTTACTTCTGGGCAGAAGTTTGATTTTAATTATAAATAAACAAAAATAGTATTTTATTATTTCTATTTTCTCTGGATGATATTTACAGTCAAATATAATGTACTTCCAGTCTGGTGCATGTCCAGTCACTATTCAGTAGAGTTGATACTATACTATTACTAGAAACATGTTTCTAGATTTGTAACTTTGCTAGTCTGCTTAACTTTTGTTGTTGAGAATTTGTGAGTTAAAATAATTTCTTTTGTCTTGTTATGCCTTATGACATGTTCTTATTGGTGTGTTTCTGCCTATTAACGTCAGTAATATCATAACTGTTGTATAGCTTTGTATTTGTTGATAGAGACTTTCTATCTTAATGTTTTCTGCTCTACTTAGAGTGTTCTTATTTTCCTCTTTATGTCTTTCTTCTTGCTTCTTTCTTCTTGTTCACAATGTAAATCAAAATTCCAGCATTTTCTGTTCATTTTTGGTTAATCATGGTCTTTCAAGCTTTGTTAAACCTGGTCTTCTTGTTGAAGCAGGTAATCTTCCCTACTACTCCTATCTTTTGGAGAATTTATCTAGATGCAGAAACTGAGAGTGGATTATGTTGATAACAAAACACAGGCCTTTATATTTCATATGGTTAGTCCAGAGAATTTCATATGCCCCTTGCCCATGGCCTGTTTTGTGAACCTGCCCATGACTGACAAAAGAGACCGTGGCAATATGTAGAAGCTTGCTTCTTGTCACTCTGCTCATCATCTTTCTCTTCTCATCATCTTTCTGTTTTTGACTTAGAACATTTGCTTTCAGTCTAGAAGGTTATTATTCCTATCTATTTTTTGAGGTCACTATCCTTCATAAAGTACCTCTATTAAGATTATCAAGTTTTTTCAAGCTTATGAAAATTAATAATTATTGATTATTGATATTTTGTTCTTCTAGGATTCTTCATGACATTTTTTTTTCCTGAACATATGGTTTTACTCTTTTGAAGCCTTCTTGTTCTTAGCTACTTGTCTACATCTGCTTTCATTCACCATAATATCACCTGCATTAACAATTTCTGGCACTGAAAATAATAATATTCTATTTCTTATCTTTCAGATTGTCATTCTTTTGGCAGTTTGACAGTAAAACTTTTTTGATATTGGCAGAAGCAAGAAACTTAGCCTGCTGGAAATTTCTAAAATCTTGCTATGATTCTTAATGTTTTGGTGCCTAAGTATGTCTAAGATTTTGTTCCTACTTTTTAGAGTTAGTCTAACTCACTTGCTCCCATCTGGATTTCAAGTTTCTTGAGTTAAGAAGTTTCCGAAAGTAAATTTGGAGAAATTGAAAAGTGTGCTTTTAAATTGGCATGGCAGTACAACAGGGACAATAGATGTACTGAACAGGGACTAAATATACTGCATTTACTCTTCCCTTTCTACTGTCCTTAGATGTCACAAACATAGCTCAAAAGACGTATGTTTCTACAAGATAACCATGGAGGAATTGCTGCCACAAGGTAGTGTATAATGCATTTTAACCATCATCCTGTATCACCTGGTAATCTCTCATGATTATCTCTTAGAGATAAGCAAATTTGCTCTTCTGCCTTTGTATCTCTGACCGCGGGAAGTATTTTTGTGTTGCTCATTTTATACATTGGAAGTATTTTTGTAAGTCATCTATGCCTAGCAGTAAAGAAAACTCTATGGATGAACTATCTTCAGTGCTTATTCATGGAGTGTTGATTCAAAACCAAATGAAACTGGTATAAAATGTATTTGACACCTCTGTGAAGCAGCTAGATTTCCAAGGTCGATTGCCTGTCTGAAGCATTAGCCATACTGCTGATCTCTGCCCTTCAAAGAGATGCAGCATGCTTTCATCCCATTTTGCTGGTTAACCCCTTCCTCTTCCCAAACATCATCCCTCTCCTGGTGCACAGACTTCAGGAGTGTTCCTCTCAGCTTGGACACGTCTCCTCTGTCAGAGTTGCCATTTTCTCGTAATCACTTCTGACAGCGGAAAGCTGGTCCTAGCTCCCTCCAGAGTTGCCCATGCTGCTCTGTTCATCTGCCATGGAGAATCACATGTAGCAACTTCCAGATGATTAATGTTATCTGATTCCTACAGCATAATCATTCTTGCACTTTAGATGAGCTTTATTTTATCACTTTGTTCTTCAGTATGTGCAGTGGTCCCAGAAAGATCAGGGTATTGCTGACCGGGGTTCTGTGCAAATGTTAAATGAGAAGCAGCTCCTCACTGCTCAGTTTACAGTCTAGAACCCATCCACAAAATACAAGCAAAGGGAATTTATCTGTAAAAACCCAAGTGTAAACTCCTGGCCTCGCCGAGGCCACTGGCTGAGCTCCTGCCAACTTTTGCAGTGCCCGGTTTTCACCAGGAGTCTTTGGGGTGCAAGCATTTGTATTCTGTTCACGCTGACCTAGTTCAGGTTGAAATTCCCTCTAGAAGTGTTCACTAAGCCGTAGGCTTCTCTGCAACCTTAATGTATTTAGCCAATGCAAGCTGACAAGGGCATGACATCATTAGCCAAGTTCCACATCCCACTGACCTTGCCATCATGACTTAATCTGCCCAGATCTGTCATCCCTAATGGTTTTGTTTGAAAGTCCTTTACTGCACTTGTTGTGTATCCTCTTCAATGACAAGGAGTGAGAGAGTTCAGCTTCTGTTAAAGAAACATATATATGCAGATGTATCTCCTACAACATATGAGTTCTAACAAAGTTTATTGGTACTTTAGGAAGTTTTCTGGAGTAGTGTCCTGGCACCTCTACTTTCCCCTGTTTTCTGATTACTGAGTTGCAGATTTCTAAAGCTTGGTAGATGAATTGTGGCACACGGCGATTATTACCTTTTGTGAAAATATGACATTTCTACTTAGAGAGTATTTAATCATATTTTTTCACATCTATCCTGTTTGTCTTTCAAACTTAACAACATTACATAGGCATCATCACCCTGATACTTAATTTAGAGAGAGATAAACAACAGTTCACATTGGCATTTCAGACTGACCTTCACTCCTTCAACCTCTCCATGCCAGGAGATGGAGTATTCAGTGCCACATCTCTTATAGAAAGCTAGGATTTGTGTGAAGCACACCATACATCCAAGTACCTCACCTTACACTGAAAGAAACAGTAGAGAGTAGCACAAATTCCAGAGCATTCCATGTACTTTTTTTCTATATGCTGCAAAAAAATGAAGAAAAGTGAAAAGACAAGAATCAATACTGCATAAGGACTCGGGCAGCAAAAAAAACCACAGAGAGCATATTGAAGGATATTCCACATGTCCCTACTTTAAATATTTTTCAATTTTTCCAAGGTATCTCCACTACCCCTACCCAACAAAGCTCCATCAAGGCAAGTAGAGTCACCATTTTCATGCATAAGAAAAGGGTTGTACAAGCTTTACAGCTGTTTTGGTGAACTGCTTAAGTAGCTTTCACCAAGAATTTGTCTATGTGGGGAACTTTGTGGAGTAAATTCAGAGGGTGAATTTAAAGTGTAATATCCAGTCTGTAGTCACTCCCAAAGTGGATTTAGCTAAACTCACAGACACACTTTCAGTATGGATTAAGAATGTCCACATGAAGAGTTAGTATGCCATAATTGTTCCAGGTTTTTTCCCCAGGTAGACAAGCCTAAACATCTGATAAATAAGCCTATTATTTTTCTCTTAACCAATTAAGTACTTATTTTAGAAGGATAAAATGAATTATCATATAACTGTTTCTCTGCAGTGTATCTTGCTTAGTACATTATTGTCCACAAAATGGAAAGGAGGGTATTAGTGTTTTGCATGTGCAAGCTTGCAGATGTCTTTTGATCGTATTATATTTTGGATAAAGATTATAATATATTGTTGTTTTGTGACACTTCATATGTATTTCACAAAATAAATCACATAATGGGCTGTCATAATAGTCCCAGTAGTATGACGGGAGAAAAGAATTGGTAGAGCTACACTTCAGTGCACAGTGAAATAACTAACAATTTGTTAAATATCCCATGAGTGGATTAAATAGGCATATGATCAGCTATGTGGCTGCCAAGACACAGCAGGAACCAATTAGAATTCACCAAAAATAATTTGGATGAAAACTGATGAATCTATCAAGACCTAATTAAATTTATGGAAAAAAGCAAACATCTCCCTGGCAGATTATATAACCAACAAGTTTCTCTGTAAACAGTATACAAGGAATGGCTACTGAAAGTGGCGTCATAATGTGTTATCTTGTTTTCAGTGTCAGTTTTTTAAACTTTTAATACTCTTTCTACATCAATTTCAGGTAAATCACTTCTGTAAATTTATTTAGTCAGTTTTAGATGAAATAGCATGGAGTCATCTTGTAAATTTTAACTATTGCTGATTACTTCACAGAGAGTCTTATATTAAATATAAGAGTTTGAGGAGGGAACATTCAGATGGAGAAGAAAAATGCTGTAGATTAGATAGTTCTTTCAGGAATCTCTTTTTGTATCATATACTATAAACCTAGCTAACATAACTGTTGCAAATAGAGTAATTTAATCCTGATATGTATTTTCTTGCTTAATTTTGGGGTGAGTGCTTTTATTAAAATACTGGATACTAAGCAGTATAAACAGGAAGCAAGCCTATGTGAGAACAAGCATGGATGTGAGATATCACTGACACAACCCATGAGGCAAAAATGCAATATACTTCTAAGTCAGAATTTTCAGCAGCAGTAAATAGACATACCATCTTAAGAACAAAAAGGCAGAGGCCTGCTTGGTTATCCTTACTGAAACCCTGCAAGGAATTTGCTGGGAACGGTGCTCCTGATCATCTTACGCTAGCAATGTCAGGATAAATATTTCTAAAATGTACCTTACACTCCAGTTGTTTCTCATATTCCTGCACTGTTCATTCTCCCATGAAACTGTTCTACACCATGAACTATAACCTGATTTTATTTTAACAGAAGGTCACAATTTGTGCAGTTTACCAATGCTTTTGTGCAGTATATGTTTTGTGAGACTAATCAGTACAACAAAGATACAGCTAATTATTACTTCAGACGTGGATTTTCCCCATGCTATGAAGCATTTGACAGCCAAGAGAGAAGAGATTTTATGTGCTTGTCCTTTATGTCTGTGCTTCTTTTTGGCAAACAGACCCCCTGAGAAAGTGTTAGGCCAAGTTCTGATTCATCTCTCTTGAACTAAGCATTCAGCAGTGAATTTCCTTTTCCTTTTTGTCCAGAAGAGCAGACAAGCAAAAAAAAACAAATCCTTCAAGTAATAAAGTTCTTCCAACAGGAAGAGTATGATTATTCACAGATTAGATAAAAAATAATCAAAATACAGAAAAAAAAGACTGTATTTTCTGTCATCACTGGATGAAATTTAACGTTAGCCAAACTCTTGCTTTACATAAAGATGTCTGAACTACCTTCTATATTATTGTAGTCTAAAGAGACCTTTTCACATGAGCCTGTATTAATTCATGGATGTATAACAAAAAGACATGTATCAAGCAACACTTGCACATGCCTCATTTTCTGATTTTTATCTCTCTCCTATAATCAATGTTATTCTTTGAACATTAGAGTTGGACTTAAGACTTCAAGTCATCTATGTTCTCAAATTAGCTTAAATTAACCTAGATGAAATAACACAGTAAATAAAAGCATATAAAAACATAAAACCTGCAAACAAAAAAGAGAGAAAAAAACACTTAACTGCAGCATATAAGCATAAAAGAGGCTGTCCTAGCAAGAGCACTGGGCTCATGACAGGGTCTCGACAAGGACAAGGAGCTTGGAGGTGGCGTAAGAGTTCCAGGTTGTATTTGTGGCCACTGAATATGTCTGTGTATTAGGCCAAGAGCAGGAGAAGCAGTCCAGGTGGCCCTCAGAATAGACCAAAGGACACTTTGTCACTTGCAGCCAGGTACCTGCTGTTGGGAGTTTCTGTGGTGATCTCAAGCAGAAAAAGACTTTTATGATGTAGGGGTGGTGGAAAAGACCTCTGGGCTGAGCTGTGCAACACACTGCAGCTCTCCCCGAGGTGGCTTTGGCCTTGCCTGGGACCTTTCTTCTATCAAATCCACAAACAAACTCACAGGAAAGCCCCAGGTCCACCATAAGAGACTATCTAGCATATCTAGCTTTCTGACCCACTGCTTGCTCTTTTCATCCACAGTGCCCCTTTTGCTATTGCCCAGTTCACCTCACAACCATAGGGGATACCCTCCTCCTCAGGACTCTTCTACTCTAAATGCTCTGTTTTCAAGCTGCAAAAATGATGTTCTGGTTCATAAGATGACACTCTAAAACAGGTGCTCTGTATGCCTGAATGGCCATGGGTGTGCTTGCTATGGAAATTGCATAGCAGATGTAGACAGCACACATAATAGCATCTTTCTTCTCTGAAACAATGAATTAGGTAAAAATATGATGTGATTATTTTATGGTCCATAACTAAGTGCTAACAAAGTCATATACCTTGCTGTATTTTGAGTTCCAGAATCCATGAAACGGAAACTTCAGACATTTTCATTATCACAGGTCAACAGGTCCTTAAAATATTTTTTCCTGAGAACTTGAGTCATGAGCTTCTAGGATACTTTTAGCAATATGTCTTTTTCAAAGCAAAGGATTAAATCCCATGCTTTGCTACTAAGGAGTTCAGCATGGAAGGAATGCGAGAGAAAATGGCTTTAGATCTCTTGGAGAAACATATCTTCTTTTTCTGCCAGAGTTGATGCTGGGAGGTGAACAAGGTCTGTGGAAGAAACTGAAACCTGCACATGCTTTGTGGTAAATCTCCTATCAGTTACTGCCAGTATGTCTTACATTTATCTCCAGTCAAAATACTAGTTTTTGGTAGTTCTTGAAGATTTTGTAATTTACTTTGTTAACATATCCCAACTGTTTTTAATGTGCACACAACAGATCTCAAAGCCACAACACTGAATGTTAATAATATTCTGTGATGTTTATAAAAAAAAATCAGTTTTGTATCTATTTGCAAAAATAAGCAAAAGCAGCTCGATATGCATGAGTCAGTGTAGAAAGTGTCACAAAGTCTCCTTGATAGAGGCAATGTGTTGTAAGGTATACAAATGCATTACAGGACATCTTTAACTCAGACTGAGAATGTTATGGAATTTTTTAAAAAATCATTGGATATACCACTGATACGGAGTTTTATTCCTGCCCAGTAACATCAGTAAGGCTATAATTATGGACTTCAGTGGAAGCAGGCTCAGACTAATTATTTGCTGCTAGATTTACATCTGCAATGCATTTTGAACTTAATTTTCAGAGGTACTAAGCACACTCCCATAATCCATTGATTTCAAATAATGCTTTGGATGCTTGGCACTTCACAAAATGAGGCTTCATTATCTGCATATTTTGTCAGATTGAAAAGCCACATAGGAAGTAATGGACAAAGCTAATAGAATCTGCAAATAAATTTGAAACACTGAACTAGTGCATCTCCTGGCACTCATGGAGAGGTCTCTTCTCTAACCAGCCCTATCGATTTTTCTAGCTTCTCTGATGACAGGCTGCTTGGCATATGTTGCTCAGCAGCAGCCTTCAGCTGAGACACTTTCTGTCGACCAAAATACATTCAGTGCTTGAAACTAAGCCATTATTATTAAACAATAGCACATCTCAGGTGTGGTATTCATTTTAGTAGTATTTTATATAAATATTTTTACTCTTTGTGTGATATATTCTCAAGAAATTAGTATTTTTATATGGATGGAAGAAAAAAAAAAAACAAAAAACTGAATTTCTCTTTGTGAATTCAAATCCAAAACTGACCAGTGCAGACACTGTGTAAAATTGGATAATCTGATTACAGAAAAAGCTTGATGGGTAAAGGAGTTGGCAATGACATTCGGCTTTTACATAATTGGCTCAAATTCATTCCAAGTCAGTAGTACCAGTGTGGCCTAACTGTCTGAAAGTTGCTCTACAAAACATGTGAAATGAAGTGCTCATTTGTGGTGCTAGGTTAGAATGCATATGCCTTATTTTTAGTGTCAAATACTCAAGTTCCATTTCCAGCATCTCCAAAGATCGCTGAATATTGTCCTGAAATGATCACTAGAGAAACAAACAATTAAACAATAAAAAATATAGGAGCTACAAATTCTGTATTTGATCTATTGATATAACAAAATGGAAAGTTGAAATGACATAAAGTTTAGAGGAAAACCACTTGTCTTTTTCCTGGGTTGTTATACTTGTTAACCAATAAGAGACAAAAAACACTCAAGCCCATGCTATAACAAGAAAACTTAATCAGACAAAACTTTAATTTTGTTTAGTTTACTAAACAAAGTTTAGTAAACCTGGACCCTTTCTAGATCTTATTATTGCTTTACTCACACCCTAGAGATGAAGTCAAATCCTTTGAATACTGAATATTGAGCTATAGGTCTTTCATTGGCCATTCAGCATTCTTACAATTGGTGGGAAATCTCACACCCGAGCCAGGAAAATCTAGTGGAACCACTGCTCAGCAAATCTCAGGACTTCTTCTCTTGATTAGAGCTTTAGGATCCAGGTTTTTACACCAGAGGATCTAAGGTTGTTGGGATATCTATTAGCCATAGACTGGTTTAATTTTAATGGAAGCTACCACCTCTATGCAGTCATTTTTTCCTGTCTCTTACCTAACTCATCTCCTTAACAAAAAACTGTCTGTATCCATATAAGTTCCTGCAGAGTTAATTGCTCTTATGTATGTTTAGCAATGACATGAGTAATGCCCTATGGAGTTGAATTTGGACTGACTCTGTGCTTGAAGCATGTGCTCATCTTAGTGGTAATTCTGCTCAGACAAGGTACAGCATGAAGCACAAGATTTGGACCAAATAAGTCTTTGCTTTTTTTCATATGAACATCATCTCTTGTTACATAATATTTTTCTTTTCTTCTTTTTAACAGTAAAATAAATCATTTTAGGGAAAACTCTCTGTGGTAGCATCCAAGTCATCTAGCAGATTCCAAAATTCTAAATAAATGCAGTGTTTGCATGATTTTCAGCAGTCCTGTAAGAATGTTTGACTGCAGTTTATGGTTTTGCAATGTGTATGTTTTTTCTGGGTCCAGAAAGGATTTTAAAAAACAGTGTACTACTGTAGATAATGGTAAGATGAATTTGCAATCCAAACAGCATGCAACGTAGCCAAAAAGTGGACTTCATCCTTTGCAAGCCATTCCATAAGAAAGCAAAACATAAATAACCAGGCAAGTAGTTATGTCTCCTTTGCCTTAAGCGTGTACTAACTCTTGGAAGTCCTGTAGTGAGTGGTGCA